>CAUPSE010000011.1:0-41828 GCA_963513945.1 Hydrotaea diabolus
ATTTGTTCCCTTACATTGAGGCTCTCTACGGTCTACTTATGTACTTATCGTGCACACTGATCATCGCAAAACGGGAGCTGACAATGAAAATACACTGGAGAAAAAAATTTATCATAATTTGCATTTTCCACGTGTACATTTGCGTAAATTTTTTTACAAAATATATGAGTTAACCAACGAATTAATTTGTGATAATACTATCCCCGGTTGGGTATTCTTGTCATCTCATTTGTGACACGGCACTTTTTAAAACGTTTGTCTTTTCGCTTACTTTACACTGACATGGGCTTCGACTTCGAATCAGACGAGTTTACAATTCTCCCCTTACAATGAGGGCCCATCTAAGGTAAACTTGTGTAATAATCTTACTTAATTAAAATTCTCTTGAAACAATTTATCAAAAATTTACATTTTCATAGTCTACATTTACTTAAATTTCTTACAAAACATATAAGTAAACCAACGAAGTATTTTGTTATAATACTATTCCCGGTTGGGTATACAAAATAACTCCTAGTGTAAAATATATTTCGGGTTGTTATCAATCAAACAGAAGCATTTATTGGCATTGAAGTTATCTTAAAAATTAAGTATGTGTGACTTTTTAGGTGCGTTGTCTAATAAATCCCTCAAAACGGAGTGAACCATGTACATCAGTCCATATTTTGATATCATACACAGGTTAGTGCAGGTATCAGAGCCTAAATCTCCAAAAGCCACACGTTACGCTCGACTACGACCAAATCTCGCATAGAGCATAACGAGTGACCAGCCCAGATTGCTTGTAAAATTTGTAGAACAGCTACTATTTCACACAAATTTCCATCCAGATCCTGCTGCTCTGGAAGCCACATATAACACAATCACGCGCAGATTTTGCTTTATTCGTTTTGAGAGACAAATTATTCATTTACTATTATTAGGTCTAACCCTGCTGCAGCTGCTGACAGATGGTAAAGCCGTTGAACAGCAGAGTGGTGTAGCTCATAGGCCACACTTGACTTACACTTTTTTTAGTTATTTGTCTTTTGATTAAAGTGTTAGCATTTAATTTGGGATGTGCTATCCTCTTGATAGCATCATTAAAGTTTTATTTAAAAGTTTGTTAAAAGTAAGGTGACCGGAGAGATGTGCAAAATAATTCCAAGCATAATATATACTTCGGGTTATTAATAACAAAATTTTCACCAAACCAGAAGCTGTTACCAGCTATGAAGTTTCGTTGGAAATGCTGTTTTTGTTACGTTTTAGATGTGTACTCTCTAAAAGATCTGAAAACTGTGTTAAACAAAAAATAAGAAGAAAACAAAATAGATGTTTAATTTTTATTTTGTTCGATGACAAGGTTTGTCGCATCTCCAAAGTTACATTCAATTTAAGAGACTAATATACTATGCACCGTAGTACTACTGCTCCATTTTACCGACAAAAAGTAAACTTATGCATATGATACTATCGGGTTTTGCTGTTATATGACAATATAAAAATCGTAACCTTAACAAATTACATTTTTATACCCTAATCCTATCTGAGGAACAGGGAAATATAAGTTAGATGCATGCCAAATATTTGTAAGTATAAATAATATTTGAGTTAGGCCCATCTTTAAGCATACCGATCGACGTATAATCACCTGCTGATTTCATTTAACGATGTCAGCCTGTCCATTTAAAGTTTTTGAGAGGTGTTATTAACGCTCAAGAAAACTTTCTAATCTAGCGATTTTTAACCTAAAACGTAATTTCTGTGGTCACATAAGAATTTTATTTTGTTAATTTTAAGAATTAATTTACATACACCTGTTTCTTAACCCACCAAAGTTTTTCTTCAGTAGTCTTTGGCAACGATTACTTCTGCAACAAATCAAATGACTTATACGGAAGACTCATTTTTGTTAATGAGAATTACCCTTTGCGTATAGTCTTCGAAATATGCCTAGAGCAATCTTCAACGCGCAATATCATTTCTGGTAAAGTTTGTCCCTATTGGTCCAAGTTTTCGAGTAGCATCCACACAAAGATCCCGCTGCTCTGGAAGCCACAATTAAAACACAATCACGGGCAGATTTTGCATGATACTTTTCGAGCAACAAACTCTTAATTAATATGAAGTTTCGTGAAAAATGCAGTATATGTTACTTGTTAGGTGTGTACTATGTGAAAGTTCCGAAAACAGTTTTAGCAAAAAATAAGAAGAAAATAAAATAGATGTTTAATTTTTATTTGGTTCGATGATGAGGTTTATATACTAAGCGCCATAGCTCAAATGCTCCTTTTTACCGTCAAAAAGTAAATATATCCATATGGAACTATGAATTTTTGCTGTTATACTCTAATACACAACCCGCAACCTTAACAAACATTTACTTTTTTATGCCCTGTCCCTCTCTGAGGAACAGAGTAATATAAGTTAGATTCAAGTCAAATATTTGTAAGTACAAATAATATTTGAGTTAGACCCATCTTTGAGTATACCGATCGACGTATAATCACCTTCTGATTTCATTTAACGATGTCAGCCTGTCCATTTAAAGTTATTGCGAGGTGTTATTAAGGTTCAAAAAAACTTTCTCATCTAGCGATTTTTGACCTAAAACTTAATTTCTCAGGCCAGAATTAATTTACATACAGTTTTTGTAACATTCGTCAATTTATTGGGTTCAATA
The DNA here is from genome assembly GCA_963513945.1 of Hydrotaea diabolus. Classification (NCBI taxonomy): domain Eukaryota; kingdom Metazoa; phylum Arthropoda; class Insecta; order Diptera; family Muscidae; genus Hydrotaea; species Hydrotaea diabolus. The sequence goes on from CAUPSE010000011.1 coordinate 2,666, forward strand.
TTTATAGGACATCCTTTATTAGATAAAAGAGCTTCTAAACGACTTGGTATTGATTACTCTTAATTACGTTTTGCTTAGAACGTTATTTTTTCCTATGAAGGACCACAAATTTTCTATCGGATTCAAGTCCGGACCGAGTCGCATATGTTTGTAGTTATATATTATTTTATTATATATATTTAACGTTGACTGCTATATATTTAAGGTCGTTGTAGTTCTCAAAATAAATTCCATTTATAGGAATACTTATCTTTTCTGAACTGGCATTTTTGTTTTCTTTAAAAGTTGGCATCCATATATACGTTTCTTCCCATAATACCGTCAATGAACACAATATTGAAGAATCCTAAAAAAGACGAAAATACACATACCGAATTACCTCCATGTTTAAAATTACCTTTTACATATTTAGGATTAGGATAGAATGGACATGGCTTAGGCTCCATATTTTCGTCCGGTATAATTGGGCATAGGGGTTGATATGCAAATACAAATCTGTAGCTCGTTTCTGTAAATAAATCGGTAAATTATCGATTTATGTGACGTCACACCGACTGGATTGAAAATTACCGATTTCGTGATAACTGCAGTTTCTGTAAGTTGAAATTGGTAAAAATTCGATCTGTGATGCAAAGAAACACAAATCGGAAAGAAACGGTAAGAATTGAAACAGAGGACAAGCAGCTTTTTATTTGCATTTGTTTTCATGTACAAATATTTTGTATTAAAAAACTGCTATTTAAGTATAACTTATATATTTAAACGACATAACTATCACTTCCATTCTCACTAGTTTTGTTAAAAAAAATGCAAACAAATAAAAAAACGAGCAATTAAATAAGCTGACAGTTGGTGAAGTACATTGCAAGTAAACAAACATTTGCATTCGGTTATTTTGCATTACCATACCGATTTCATTGAAACCGGTTCATAAATTGCCGAAAATTTTAACACATTGCCATCTTAAATGATTATGCTTTGCTCCCAATTTTTAAACACAATTTAACCGCGGTATCACAATTAAAAATTATTTTTTTTCATAAAATGTTTATTTGTACAAAATAACATCAATAAAGTTGTATTTGGTTCAAAGGGATATATATGAATACTTCCTCAACACTTCCTCATAATTGCAACACACTATAGCAATCGGCATTTTTTTACAGAAACGGTGATGGTAGAAATGACGTCAGAGTGACGTCAAATCGGTAATTTCAGTCGGTAACTGCAATCAAGTTACAGAGACAAGATACTGACTGAACAAAAGTCATTTGTAATTGAGGTTCCAAAAGGGCCGTGGCTAGGAATCCACTTATTTGTCATTATAACCCTGTTCTACAGTACTGATTTGGGGTTAGATCGTGTGACAAGGATTATAAATATTTTAAGAACAATAAAAGTGCGCATAATGGTACATTTTTGTGGGAGCTACCAGAAGGGGTGTGGTAATCTGCCGATTTTCTTCCCATAGGTAGCTTGATTAATATATTGCGGCGTGCAAAATTTAAAACTATTGTGAGTTTCGCGACATATTGTGCGTCACGAAACGTGTTTGTAGAAAACATGCGTGGGGTCTAAAAGTTTTTTCAATATTTTACACTTATTATCCGTACTAATACATATGATACGAGTTTAATAAAAATACCGTTTGGATATGTAGCGTGAATGTCGTTCAGACCAGCCTAGTAATTCCGATGATGTAGTGATGCTGGAATAATTTCACAAACGTCATACATGATCGACCTGGTCGGAATGACTATTGCGAAGACAACAAGAAATAGCGTAGGACATGAGTGGAAGAGATGAAAAAAAGAGTGACGTTACGAGTTATGTGAAATTTTTGATAATGCGTAACTTTCCGTTATTTTATATACTTTATATTTATAAATTTCCTCTTACCACCAAACTGAATAATTTGTTCTGCAAGAAACAGTTTGTTTTATTGACATAACCTCTAATAATATTTTTCGTTTTTGCACACTAAAAATACGAAAGAGATTTTACTCTTGCATTCTTACTTGTTGATCAGTTATCCGCAGGTGCGTTTTGTGTTGCCGCTGTATTTACTTTCCCTGTGGGGCATGTTTACTGTACCTGGCCACATATTGCTAAAACAGAAACTCATAGAAATGTTCTTTCCGCACATTTTGCTGATAACAATTTTCAATATATTGCTAACGTCGATAGCATATCTATCAGTATGTGAACCCTTTTATTTGATTTAATCGGTTCGAATGACCATGTATTAATACACAGCATAGATTTCGAAAAATTGGTTCCAACTTAAGAAATTATGGCTGGCTTAGAAAGGGTTGCGCCGGGAAACTCTCTCCAAACTGGTGAGAGATAACGAACGAGTAAATCTCAGGCGGAATGCTAATATAATGATGGAAAAGGAAAAACACACAATTGCACGATAGAATTCTTGAAGGGAGTCTTAATTGTAATTATTTTATTTTACGTTGCTGTATTTTTAAGTGATAGTAAGGGCTTACCGTTTCGTTCTCTGGTTGCAAGTAAATTGATGAGGGAGAGAAACTAAGCTAATGAAATTTTGTTTTTAAAACGTCTGCACAATTTAATATTTGACAACTTAAATAGTACAGCGGAAGATATTAAACTATGCTTACATTGCATTAAACGTTAAATTTTTTACTGAGTATTTTAGTCCCTAATACTTTATTCTTGCAAACAAAAAATATTTTTCAACATTATATCCGTTTAGTTCATTATACTTAGTCCAATGTTTTTCAATTTTTTGGATCCCTTCAAAAAATAGGATGTATTGAGGCCCATAAAATAAGCATTTGTTTGATCAATACTTTTATCGATGGAGCTTAAGTTATTTCCACCAAACTATTTCTTTAGGAAATAGTCACTGTGGGCTAAATTTTCCCATTGAGCAGCACAAGTGTGCATTACCTTGATGAAAACTAACTTTTTCTTGGTCGTAAGGGGCCGTTTTTTTAAATCCTCGTTAAATCGGTCCAATAGTTGGCAGACTATTAGCCGTTTATTGTTTTTCCCTTTTGAAGTTAATCGATGTGGATTAACCCAAAAAACTATTATTTTATGGACATTTAATGGCATTTATTTTTTGAATATAATTCCTTCAAATGTGGGCTGCACCTACACATCAGGGTTTCCATTCTGACGGTCCATTTTTGGATGACTCGATCGAACATTTCGACCGGTATGGGTTTAACGCCACTCGTAATGTTGGCTTCCAAAACCTGAATTGTAGCTGGTTTTTCAGCATAAACTTGCACTTTACGTAACCACAAAGAAAAATGTCTAAAGGTGTGATATCACTCGATCTAGGCGGCCAACTCACCTGTCCAAAACTTGAAATTAGCTGATTTTCGAAATGACCTCTCATTAAATCCATTGTTTGAGCAGCTGTATTGCAAATGGCACCGTCCTGTTGAAACCAAGTGTCGTCAAGCTTACGGGCTTCAATTTCAGGTAGCATAAAGATCGATATCATGGCGCGATAGCGAGCCATGTTACGTTCCGGCCATCATCATTTTTGAAAAAAAATGCACCGATGATTCCACCAGCCTATAAACAGCACCAAACACCATAAATGCCACCTCTCGAACCTCTTCTGGTTGCACTTCAGCCAAAATGCGGCAATTTTGCTCATTGATTTTGCCGTTGAGCTAAACATGGGCCTCATTTTGGTCGCAAACAGCGGATCTTCCCGTTTCTCACCAAACGCTTATTTTCATAACACAGTTGCCAGCATTTGAAAGAAACTTTAAAAAAAATAAATGCCATAAAATGTCCTTTCAAATTACCAATAAAGATTCCATACTTGATTTGAATTTTTATATTTTTTTGTTCTAAAAAATACCTCTAAATGGATCACCCTATATTTATACGTCCACATGGCTTCATATTTTACTATCATACATAGGTTTTTATTGATATCAGAAGTTAAATCTCCAAAAGCCACAGCATAACGAGTAACCAACGCACATTTCTGATAAAATTTGTCCATAGTGGTAGGATTTTTTCAGATTGGTTCAGAATCGTTATTATACATGTGGAGTTGGGTCTGTAATTTTACCAGGCTAGAAGTGATACCTGAAAATCTACCTAAGAACTGTAGTATATATATATATATATATATATATATATATATATATATATATATATATATATATATATATATATATATATATATATATATATATATATATATATATATATATATATATATATATATATATATATATATATTTATATATATATATTGGGCGCCATAAATCTCTGTAACGATTTGCTGCTATACGGTCTAATACCTTGGGAACGGGCAACCAATTAACACGGCTTTCGTCGTCAGATGGGAGGTTTTATATTGTTCCCAAATCAACGTAAGTCAATATCTAAATCATATCCAGGGGATGTAAAAATTTCGGTAGCAAACGAAATAAATATGATCCATAAGGCAAGATAAATAAAAAGAGATAGCTGCTAACGACGGAAGTGTAGCTAAAATTGTTATGCGCTACACAGTTCTAAAGCACAACCTCCTTGCTGATTAAAATAAGTTAGTTGTCAGTCTAATAACAACAAATAAAATCAAATCAATATACATAACCCATACCACATACCTCACCTTTCGCAATAAAAAAATTAAATCCCCATGTTTAAAAATTTACACTTTTAATAAAAAAAAGAAAAATTATTTAATGTATCATATAAATTGTCCGAATGCAAGCTGACCTAACCAAAATTTTGAACAAGGGTAAAATCGTTCACCATATAAGTAAATGTCTAAATTAAAATGTATTTGAAACTCCAAAAACACATTTGTTTAAAGAAATAAAACTAATTCAATAAACAACTTATGAAATATTTAATAATTCATGGTGATGTAAATGTAAATTCGTACATGTAGTGTGAATAAAAAGTATAACACTGTAGGGTCATAATTGCAAAAGCAATACTAGTTTTTATGGTAATCCTGAAAAAAATCATATACCCCTTTACAAAAAAAAAAACTGGGGAAGCAAATTTGTTAACATTACATTTTCACATCAAATAAATTATAAGAGTGTGAGCATAAAGAATATAAAAAAAAATAAACACCACTCACATTTAAATTGTCCCAGGTATAATAGAGAGAGCGAGTGTCTGTATGTATTGTGTCGATTTTGGTTGCTGCAGTGAACCTATGTCATTTTGAAACCGAAATCCGCACAAATGACTAAGGGTTGATTTTCGAATGTGTGTTGGTGTTTTTGTGTGCATGATTGTCTTAGACAAGTGACTTCTTTGAATTGTCTTTCTAAGGGATGTATGCTTATGATAGAGTGAAGTACTTTTTTATAAGTGTTGTGTATGTATGGGCTCAAAATTTTAAAAGTTACTCAAGGAAGTATTATCTAAGGTGACCGTATAAAAATTAAATTTTAAGCTAAAAACCCGATTTTAACGCAGACGTTACTTCATTAAAAAATTTAAGTTAAGTACAAAGAAAATTATGGTATTTACAGAAAACAAAACAAGAATTATGTAGAAAAAATAAAAAAACGAAATCTCAACAAGAGTGATTGAGAATGAATAACGGCAGCTAGAGTGGATTGTTATGGATTGTACCCCCAATCCTTCCAAAAGTCGCACAAAAATTTTCAGAACCGCTTTTTTCTCTTATTTTACACGAACGCCGAATTTATAGAACCGTATTCACCGACAAAATTCTTCGTTTGAAAGCAAAATTTTTCTCTTATCTCAGACAACACAAAAAATAAAAACACAAAGGCTAACTTGATATAAAAAATAACAAATTCTGGAAGAAAATTCAAAATTTCAACTCAGTAGAAATTGTTTACAAGCAAACAATAAAATATTATAATTTTCGACACTCACAAAATAACATGAGTAACCAGAGTTATACTCTCTAATAAAAAAATAATAATTCCAAAAAAATGAAATTATTACACCAAGCAAAATTCGATTTTCAAAACTAAGAAAAATATATATAGGGCTACATTTGTCACCATCACAAACTTTAAATGGACAGGCTGACATCGTTAAATAAAATCAGCAGGTTATTATACGTCGATCGGTATACTTAAAGATGGGCCTAACTCAAATATTATTTGCACTTACAAATATTTGACATGAATCTAAATTATATTACCCTGTTCCACAGAGAGGGGCCTGAATACATTTGTGTGAGAGCTTATCGAAAACTTGGACCAATTTAAGCAATATTTTTCCGAAATGTGCGTTGGTCACTCGTTATTCTCTGTGCGAAATTTGGCCGGAATCGGGTGTTATATGTGGCTTTTGGAGATAAAGCTTCTGATATCAGCACAAACCTATGTATGATATTAAAATATGGAGCCATGTGGATGGATATATATTAGTGAATCCATGAAATACATAGAAAAATGAAAGAGTGTTATTCTTTCCGCCCCTGCTCATTTTCTAGTATATTGGGTATCAAAAATAATATCCGTGCAAACATTTTTTCAATCGGATGGAAACCGGCCAATCCGTCACGTTTATAAATAAAATTACTAATTTACGTTTGAAAAAAATTGTGAAAAAAATAAGTTTGACCCCTGAAAACACCATGAAGGGTCGTAGCTAGGTCAAAAATTGTGTAACAGAAAATGTTTGCCTGTATATTTGCAACACAAATGCTTAAGGTGTATTTTTCGAAAGTCGTCTGGCTTACGAGTTATAGCTCACCAAAGCTCGCGACTAGTTTTACTCCATTTTTAGGGCTAAAAAACGTGACGGACTGGTCGGTTTTCATCCGATTGAAAATATTTTTGCTTAATATTATTTTTGATGCCCAATGTACTAGAAAATGAGCGCGGAGCGGAAAAATAACACTTTTTGTTTTAGAAGAGCGCCCATGAAATACATAGAAAATGAAAAAGCGAATAACACTTTTTGTTTTAAGGGCGCTCTAATATATATAAGTAATATGTTGCTTTTAGCTTCTGATATCAATATAAACCAATGTATGATAGTAAAATATGGATCCATGTGGATCAATATATATATATATATATATATATATATATATATATATATATATATATATATATATATATATATATATATATATATTATATATATATTATATATATATATATATATATATATATATATATATATATATATATATATATATATATATATATATATATATATATATATATATATATATATATATATATATATATATATATATATATATATATATATATATATAACACTTTTTGTTTTAGAAGAGCGCCCATGAAATACATAGAAAATGAAAAAGCGAATAACACTTTTTGTTTTAAGGGCGCTCTAATATATATAAGTAATATGTTGCTTTTAGCTTCTGATATCAATATAAACCAATGTATGATAGTAAAATATGGATCCATGTGGATCAATATATATATATATATATATATATATATATATATATATATATATATATATATATATATATATATATATATATATATATATATATATATATATATATATATATATATATATAACACTTTTTGTTTTAGAAGAGCGCCCATGAAATACATAGAAAATGAAAAAGCGAATAACACTTTTTGTTTTAAGGGCGCTCTAATATATATAAGTAATATGTTGCTTTTAGCTTCTGATATCAATATAAACCAATGTATGATAGTAAAATATGGATCCATGTGGATCAATAATATATATATATATATATATATATATATATATATATATATATATATATATATATATATATATATATATATATATATATATATATATATATATATATATATATATATATATATATATATATATATATATATATATATATATATATATATATATATATATATATATATATATATTGATCCACATGGATCCATATTTTACTATCATACATTGGTTTATATTGATATCAGAAGCTAAAAGCAACATATTACTTATATATATTAGAGCGCCCTTAAAACAAAAAGTGTTATTCGCTTTTTCATTTTCTATGTATTTCATGGGCGCTCTTCTAAAACAAAAAGTGTTATTTTTCCGCTCCGCGCTCATTTTCTAGTACATTGGGCATCAAAAATAATATTAAGCAAAAATATTTTCAATCGGATGAAAACCGACCAGTCCGTCACGTTTTTTAGCCCTAAAAATGGAGTAAAACTAGTCGCGAGCTTTGGTGAGCTATAACTCGTAAGCCAGACGACTTTCGAAAAATACACCTTAAGCATTTGTGTTGCAAATATACAGGCAAACATTTTCTGTTACACAATTTTTGACCTAGCTACGACCCTTCATGGTGTTTTCAGGGGTCAAACTTATTTTTTTCACAATTTTTTTCAAACGTAAATTAGTAATTTTATTTATAAACGTGACGGATTGGCCGGTTTCCATCCGATTGAAAAAATGTTTGCACGGATATTATTTTTGATACCCAATATACTAGAAAATGAGCAGGGGCGGAAAGAATAACACTCTTTCATTTTTCTATGTATTTCATGGATTCACTAATATATATCCATCCACATGGCTCCATATTTTAATATCATACATAGGTTTGTGCTGATATCAGAAGCTTTATCTCCAAAAGCCACATATAACACCCGATTCCGGCCAAATTTCGCACAGAGAATAACGAGTGACCAACGCACATTTCGGAAAAATATTGCTTAAATTGGTCCAAGTTTTCGATAAGCTCTCACACAAATGTATTCAGGCCCCTCTCTGTGGAACAGGGTAATATAATTTAGATTCATGTCAAATATTTGTAAGTGCAAATAATATTTGAGTTAGGCCCATCTTTAAGTATACCGATCGACGTATAATAACCTGCTGATTTTATTTAACGATGTCAGCCTGTCCATTTAAAGTTTGTGATGGTGACAAATGTAGCCCTATATATATTTTTCTTAGTTTTGAAAATCGAATTTTGCTTGGTGTAATAATTTCATTTTTTTGGAATTATTATTTTTTTATTAGAGAGTATAACTCTGGTTACTCATGTTATTTTGTGAGTGTCGAAAATTATAATATTTTATTGTTTGCTTGTAAACAATTTCTACTGAGTTGAAATTTTGAATTTTCTTCCAGAATTTGTTATTTTTTATATCAAGTTAGCCTTTGTGTTTTTATTTTTTGTGTTGTCTGAGATAAGAGAAAAATTTTGCTTTCAAACGAAGAATTTTGTCGGTGAATACGGTTCTATAAATTCGGCGTTCGTGTAAAATAAGAGAAAAAAGCGGTTCTGAAAATTTTTGTGCGACTTTTGGAAGGATTGGGGGTACAATCCATAACAATCCACTCTAGCTGCCGTTATTCATTCTCAATCACTCTTGTTGAGATTTCGTTTTTTTATTTTTTCTACATAATTCTTGTTTTGTTTTCTGTAAATACCATAATTTTTTTTGTACTTAACTTAAATTTTTTAATGAAGTAACGTCTGCGTTAAAATCGGGTTTTTAGCTTAAAATTTAATTTTTATACGGTCACCTTAGATAATACTTCCTTGAGTAACTTTTAAAATTTTGAGCCCATACATACACAACACTTATAAAAAAGTACTTCACTCTATCATAAACATACATCCCTTAGAAAGACAATTCAAAGAAGTCACTTGTCTAAGACAATCATGCACATAAAAACACCAACACACATTCGAAAATCAACCCTTAGTCATTTGTGCGGATTTCGGTTTCAAAATGACATAGGTTCACTGCAGCAACCAAAATCGACACAATACATACAGACACTCGCTCTCTCTATTATACCTGGGACAATTTAAATGTGAGTTGTGTTTATTTTTTTTTTATATTCTTTATGCTCACACTCTTATAATTTATTTGATGTGAAAATGTAATGTTAACAAATTTGCTTCCCCAGTTTTTTTTTTTGTAAAGGGGTATATGATTTTTTTCAGGATTACCATAAAAACTAGTATTGCTTTTGCAATTATGACCCTACAGTGTTATACTTTTTATTCACACTACATGTACGAATTTACATTTACATCACCATGAATTATTAAATATTTCATAAGTTGTTTATTGAATTAGTTTTATTTCTTTAAACAAATGTGTTTTTGGAGTTTCAAATACATTTTAATTTAGACATTTACCTTTATGGTGAACGATTTTACCCTTGTTCAAAATTTTGGTTAGGTCAGCTTGCATTCGGACAATTTATATGATACATTAAATAATTTTTCTTTTTTTTATTAAAAGTGTAAATTTTTAAACATGGGGATTTAATTTTTTTATTGCGAAAGGTGAGGTATGTGGTATGGGTTATGTATATTGATTTGATTTTATTTGTTGTTATTAGACTGACAACTAACTTATTTTAATCAGCAAGGAGGTTGTGCTTTAGAACTGTGTAGCGCATAACAATTTTAGCTACACTTCCGTCGTTAGCAGCTATCTCTTTTTATTTATCTTGCCTTATGGATCATATTTATTTCGTTTGCTACCGAAATTTTTACATCCCCTGGATATGATTTAGATATTGACTTACGTTGATTTGGGAACAATATAAAACCTCCCATCTGACGACGAAAGCCGTGTTAATTGGTTGCCCCGTTCCCAAGGTATTAGACCGTATAGCAGCAAATCGTTACAGAGATTTATGGCGCCCAACGTGGGGCCTCAGTTATCGCAAGTTTAAGAATATTTCTGGTGCAATTTCATCTAGAAGCTAAGGGCCTTTGAATCTACATTGTGTTGTGATTTATATATCGATACCATATTTGTTCTATTCATATTTTCTTTCTTTCCGTTTTCTAGCGGTTGTGTTATTATTTGTCAAGTTTGGTTACAATTGTTTATCGTGGGTATGATTTTCAGTTTCTAAAATGACTTTGTATAAGAAATGGTTATCAGGGCTTGGATTCGAAGTTGAGAAGTTGTACTGGTACCCATCGGTTCGATTTTCGTTTGACTCTAGTTCTCCTCCATATCTATTCCATCTTTGAGTTTCGTTCTCTTCTTTTTCTGTGAAATTTGGCTTTTCTTTCGCTCTTTTTTGTATAAGTATTGGAATAATTTTATTCTGGATTATTTCAAAAGGTTCAACAGTTTTCAGTTTTCTTTACCTAATCATTTATTGTGGTTAATGATTGGTCATTGCTAAATCTTTTTTTTTTGTTTAATTTTTGGTTTGCTCTCCGATTTTTATTTCTTTTTGTTAAGTACCTAGATATTTCACTGAGTAGCGATAATTGTTTTGTTATATAGAGAATTTTAGATTAGACTTTTATTTCTTAAATTTTCCGCTCGAATAGTTAAGATTGGTTGTAGATTTACCAGATATTATTGGGAGGTTTGCTTGATAAAATGACAGTGGTGGAAGAAATCCCACTCGTAGTGAGCAAGGAGATAATATTTCGGTTTGTTCGGAAGATCTCGCTGCTGGTGGTGATACAAGTCGAGCCGGTAGGCCAATAACACAGAGTATTGAGTCTATGGGAAGATTTAGAGACGAAATAGGCAATATGATTTCGGATAAATTTCAAAATTTGACCTTACAAAATGCAGGACATGTCAGCTGGAGCAATCATTCACGGAATAGTCGGAATGGACAGGGATGACGGGAAGCTCGTCATGCAAAGGATGATTCTGATAGGAATTCGGAAAGGGTTCTTAATATAGTTCGTAATTGAAAAAAAAAAACTAATTTGCGAGGGAACACCGATCATTCTCATATTCTTTTTGAGGGAACGGCCTTGAAATGCTATTGCAGTTTTCATCGGAACAGTGACGACATGGACTGGAGTAGTTTGTGCGATGCTTTAAAGCGCCAGTAATAAATACGCATCGGACTATGACAACAGAGACGATGTAAGGAAAGGCATAACGAGACCTTTGACAAGTACTGCGACGCCGTAATGTTGCTATGTACGAGATTGCGTAGGGAATTACCAGATTGAGAAGTTTGCGAGACTATTTAACGTAATCTTAAACCAGAAGTGCGACATGAGCTTTTACATCGCGGGATCACTCAAGTGTCGGAATTAAGACGTGCAGTTCGACGACATGAGAAATTTGTTAATGATATGTCTGCTTCGAGAGTAGTGAAACACCTATATCATAAAGGAAAGGTGTTTGAGGTTGTGGACAATGTTAACGGTTAACGGTTTAGTTGTGCGGGCATATATGTGTTGGAATTGTGACAAGGTCGGCCACAGTTTTGTTGATTGTGTGGAGCCCCGGACGGTTTTTTGTTACGGATGTTGGTCAAAGAACATCTATAGGCCGTGATGCCCGAATTGTTTTCAGATGCACGGAAAAGTGTCGAGGGATGTCCGTCCCAAGAAAGACGGACACCCAAACCTTCATTACGATATGTTAACCATAAGGGATTTTTCAACATATATTAGCGTAATAGGAGGTCATTTGTGTGCCAGGATTATAGAATCTAATAGAGTTAAACGTGGCAACGGCAGAGGACATTAGAAACAGTTTAATTAGAGATTGGATACAACGGCAAGATGAAGTCACATGAGTTTTTATCTATACCATCAATAACTCAGAATGTTATTTGTGGTATGGACTTTTGGGGAGATTTGGAATACAAATTCTTGCGGTGAGCACAGTAGGGGAAATAATTAAGGAGAAAGACCCCAATATGATTCCATTGACTGTGCCACAGGAGCAACAGCTACAAAGAATAATTGACTACTTACCGAATTCAAGCCAGTTGCACAACTCCAGTAGAGCGTAGCATCGACAAGGAAATGCTGTTCCAATAATCTCCGTCGAGATCAGAGCGAGATCCGCCGAGGGTACAGCTCTTATGTGACGAGATCGATCGAAAGTAAGTTCTGTCTTGACAGTAGGAAGGTGAACTACACAAGACGCATACCCAATACCGAACATAGACGGAATAATATCAAGGCTTCCTACAGCTTACTACATTTCTAAGATGGATTTAAAAGATGCATATTGGCATATTAAATTGGATGATACCTCTAGACCAGGGACCGCGTTCACAATCCAAGTCATTTCGTATCATTTCAGGACAATCGTTTTTGTTTACCTGTACGATCTTCTTATTAGTTCTTAGGACTGGAACGAGCATGTGCTGAATGTAGCAGGACAGCTTAGGAGGGAATTTAAGCATTAACGTTAAAAATAGCAGCTTTACAATTCGAAAAGTTCAAGTATATAGTGGGAGAAGGAACTCTAAAGGTGGATCCTATGAAGGTAAATGCAACTTCTGAATTTCCAATATCAGTGAGACTGCTCCGACAGATTCTCGGTACTGCACGTTAGTACCGGAGATTTATAAACAACTATGCCACCATTAATTTTTTAATGGTAGATCCATTATCAAAAAGGAAGACCTTTTCCTGGACGGAAGATACTTAGAGTTCTTTTGAGACCATTAAGCAAAAGTTGACTTCAATAAACCGTTCATCCTTCGACGTGCGACGCAAGTAAATCACGGGTAGGTGAAGTTTTAGCTCAACTTCACGATGAAGGAAACGAGCGACCGATTGCATTCATGTCACAAAAAATGAACAAGGCCCCGCGGAATTTTTCTATTACAGAACTAGAGTGCCTTGCGGTCATTCTCGGTAATAAGAAGTTCAGGGCCTATGTAGAAGGTCATGAGTTATAGGTACTCAGTGACCACGCATGCCTTAAATGGCTTATGAGACAAAGGGACTTGTCCGTCGTTTAGCGCGATAGTTCTTAAAGTTGCAAGGGTTCGATTTTACAATTGAACACCGCAAAGGTAATGACAATGTTGTACCGGATGCATTGTCTCGGGCTGAGTTGGAATTGGCAGTTTTACCGTCAATTTATCTTACTTCTGCAGACTTCGATAGTTTAGAATATATCCGATCTAAGGCCGGGTTACCAGATTATGGAGTTATTGGGAAGTTTATTTATAAACGGACACGATTTTCGTCAGAGAGCATTAATGATTCCGATTCGTGGAAGCTGCTAGTACCCATGGAACTTCGTAGAGATGTCATATTTGCAGCGGCTCATGGGGGCATTACCAAAATCGTACAGCGCGTTCGCAGATTTTTCTTTTGGCTTAAGTTAGTTACAGAGGTATGAAATTACGTGCAGAGTTGTGACTCGTGCAGAACATCTAAGGTAGCTACATATTCATTGATACCACCGATGGGTGAAATGCTCGATACCGAAAGGCCGTTATCAAGATTTTTGTTATCATATTAGATCATTTCATTAAGTTTACGTTTTTGAGGTCTTTAAAGAAACTTGTGACTAAGCTTATGGTAGAATATTTGAGGAATGACATATTTCCTTTTTATGGAGTTACGGAGGTTATAGTTTCCGATAATGGAAGCCAATTTAAATCAAAGGAATTTAAGACACTTTTGGGCAAACTGGGGTTGGACCATTATTTTACAGCGGTACATAGTGCACAATCAAATGCTAGTCAGAGGGTTAATTTGGCAAGCAAAATTGGACAGCCAATGTTAAGACACGGAGAGGACTATAAATTGTTACGGAATTTACAGCTTTTATCAGAAAATGACACATTACTAGAACGACAGGACAGTTTGACGGTTCCCCGAGACTCCATACGGACAAAAATTAAGGAGGCGTATGAGCGAAATGATAGATCATACAATTTGAGGTCTCGAAGGCGAGAATTTGGCATTGGTCAAGTTTTAGTACGTCGTACCTTCCAGCAAAGTTCATTAGTATATATGAACGGACACAAAGTTCATTAATATATGTTTTTTGTTCGTCCATTTTTTCGTCGTGGGAGCAGCACTTCCCGGAATGCCTGCTCCGAATACTACAGGTCCGAGCCGGGATCGAACAAATCCCCGGACCTTGGATCTGCTCGGTTTGTCAGAACCGAATACACCATCGTGCTACGTCTGTAAGGTGTAATCGTTGCATGGAGTGGGTGCACTTCAGGAGCTGTTCAGGTCTGAACCACATCAGGGAGTATAGCGAAGCAGACTTTGTTGCCTCATGCTGTATCAACGAAGTTAGCAGTGGGTCTCTGGATTTGGTGTTATCATCGTCGTCTGCATTTTCGTCGTCGTCGTCGTCATCATCATCCAACTACGAGACTCCCCCGCAGTCGCTCTCGCAACAGCATCAACACATACATCATCTTACACCACAGATTGCTGTTGCCACTCCTGACAGTGCATCAATCTTGCAATTTAATTGTAATGGCCTACGCAACAAAATCAGTGAGGTCAGAGAATTTATGAATCGGAGAAACACCATGGTCGCCGCGATCCAAGAAACTAAGCTGAATGCCACCTGCAGCCTGCACAGTTGTGACGGATACAACGTGCTACGTAAGGATCGCACCAGAAGTGGAGGTGGGGGACTTGCTTTCCTGTTACACCATTCTGTGCAGTACAGACCATGGAATGTATGGGGAAAGCAGTCAAGTCTGGAATTGCCGAAATAGAGCTGTACAACGTATACATCCCGCCGGTTGGTAGCTGTGCCCGCGTTATCTGCCAGACATTAGCAATTTGCTACAAGGCAATAACCGCTTGGTCCTAGGAGACTTTAATGCTCACCACGAACTGTGGCTGAGGACGCCCCCACGCGGATTATGGGCGATTGCCATATTGCCTGATCAACGACGTCACCTGGCAACCCGTCATCTCACTAGGATCGGACCACCTTTCCATAATTCTCTCCATAAATAGACCACCCGATTTCATAACCTCTGAACGCCGTACGTTTCTCAATCAAAAAAAGGCTGATTGGGAGGCCTTCAGAGAAGCCACCAACCGCAGCTTTAATAATCTAGCTATTCCGTCGGACGTTCGGGTAGCCGAGAAAAAGTTCCGGGCCATCATTAACGCAGCAGCCGCTCGCCATATCCCTGCTGGTCGAATACCCGAAGTACGACCAAACTTCCCAGCAGAGGCAGCGGGACTCGCACACGAACGTGATGACATTCGTCGCTCCAACCCTACTGACCCTAGAATTAGGGATCTCAACTCCGAGATCAGTAGGTTGGTCAACGAATATAAGCGGAACAAATGGCTAGACCACTTAAAGCAGTGCAACTTGAGTTCCGGAATTGGTAAGTTGTGGACAACGGTCAAATCACTCTCTAACCCTGTAAGGAAGGATGATCGGACAGCTGTCACGTTCGGTGATAGAACAGTGACAGATCCGAAGCGGTGCGCGTGTTATTTTAACCGGCTTTTTATTGAGCACCCAGAGAGTGATAAGGCGAAAAGGAGAGTATTGCGTCGTATCCGCGCTCTCCGAGTCGAAGAGGCACCACCACAATTTACCGTTGGCGAAGTTGCCCATGTCATCCGCAGCGCAAAGTCATCAAAGGCGCTGGGTCCGGACGGAATCTCAATGCTGCTGTTAAAGCACTTGGATACCCCGGGAGTAGAGTACATGACCAAAGTGCTCAATCTGTCGCTAGCCAATCACGAAGTTCCCGATGCCTGGAAAATGGGCAGAGTGGTTCCGCTACTGAAGCCAGACAAAGACGCAAGTAAAGGAGATTCGTACAGGCCGATCTCCTTGCTTTCTCCAGTAGCAAAGACGCTTGAAGCACTGCTCCTCCCCAGCCTGATCGAACACTTTCCTAGTGCTGATCATCAGCATGGATTCCGCAAGCAGCACAGCACAACAACTGCTTTACACGCCATCACCACACGTATAAGTCGCGGTCTTAACCAGAACAAGCCTAACGACAGGACGGTCCTCGTGGCTCTTGACCTTACAAAAGCCTTCGACACGCTCAATCATGCCACTCTGTTCGAGGACATTCAAGAAACGTCCCTTCCGCCCAGTTTGAAACGTTGGGTTGTAAACTATATGTGTGGGTGCCAGTCATGTGTAGAATTTAGAGACAGAAAGTCGAAGCCCCGTAGAGTTAAACAAGGAGTTCCCCAGGATGGAGTTTTATCCCCGGCTCTGTTTAACCTCTACCTCTCTAAAATTCCTGCACCACCAGACGGCGTTGAAATTGTGTCGTACGCAGACGATTGCACAATTCTGGCGTCAGGACCTAAAGTGGATGACATTTTCGAGAAAATCAACTATTACCTCACTGACTTAGCACGTTTCTTCACTGCGAGGAATATGAAAATATCCGCCTCCAAATCATCAGCCACACTGTTTACTGCTTGGCTTGCTCAATGTGAAAGTCGATGACGTCAACATCCCGACCACCAACTACCCCAAAATCCTTGGGGTCACATTGGACAGCCTTTTTAGATCCTCTGCACATGCTACAGCTATCTGCGATAAACTCAAAAGTAGGAACAAGGTCCTCAAGTCACTTGCCGGCAGTACTTGGGGAGCCGACAAAGAAACTTTGTTGACCTCTTACAAAGCGATAGGTCGGTCTGTAGCAAACTATGCAGCACCTGTATGGTCGGCGAACGTGAGTACGACGCAATGGACGAAAATTCAGACCTGCCAGAATGCCGCCCTTAGAACATCAACAGGGTTTCTTCTTATGTCCTCTGAGGACCATCTATATGATGAGACGAAGGTCCTTATCGTGCGCAGACACAATTTCCTGTTGTCTAAGCAATACCTGCTAGGGTGTTTTCGCAGCAGTCATCCTAACCACCATCAAGCAGATCCCCCATAGACGAACAAGACTTCAAAATAAATATATTGTTGTTACAACAACAACGACAGTAGATAAGTTTGACGCTAAACTTGCACCTACCGGAATTAAGGCGGTGGTAAGGAGAAGAATTGGTAACGACAAATATGAGCTAGAATATGTCAGTGGTGGTCATGTTTGTATTTTCCATGGTAAGGATATATGGGCATGACTCTTTTAATTGTTAGTGCATTCTCAAGTGATTGCTGTTTTAGATTAATTTCTGCAGCATGCTTGGCTCTTCATCTGCTTTGTGATGGCGACAAGTGTAGCTCTATATTTACTTTTCCTAATTTAGTATTCCTAATTTAATTTTTTTTTTCGAGCGTATTATTTGTTTATTAGACAGTATAGTTCTGGTTATTGCGTTATTCTGTGAGATTCAAAAATTTCAATATAATATTGTTTGCTTGTAAACTATTTCTAGTGAGCTGAAATTTTTAATTTTTTTACAGAATTTTTTATTTTTTTATCTAGGTGGCCATGGTTTTTTTTATTTTTTGTGTTGTCTGAGAATGGAGAAAAATTTAGTTTTTAAACGAAAAAGTTTCTTGTTGAATACGGTTCTATGGTTCTAAAAAAGTTTCTGGAAACTTTTGCGACTTTTGGAAGGATTAGGAGTACAATCCACAATTTTAAACCATAATTTTAGGGAAAAGTACAACTGGTAATTTTTTTTCTCGATAGTCAATGGCCAGGGTTTAATGTTAACATTGTCTAGGGTTAAGATATTTTGCTTGTGCTTCTAAAGGATCATTGCCTTACGGATTTTTTTTCTTTTCACTCA
The DNA here is from genome assembly GCA_963513945.1 of Hydrotaea diabolus. Lineage (NCBI taxonomy): Eukaryota > Metazoa > Arthropoda > Insecta > Diptera > Muscidae > Hydrotaea > Hydrotaea diabolus. Next base: position 21,045 of record CAUPSE010000011.1, read on the forward strand.
AGTCAATCGCTAGACATTGCAAACAGGAATTGGGTGGATAAGAAAGCCTGGTGGAGGAAAGGAACCTTATTCCACAGTGACAATATCTGAGTCACCAGCAATAAAGTGGTAGTCCTGTATTCCATCATTGGAAAAGGGAACCAACCGTAATATTCCCTAATACAGCCACAGGTCAGAATCAGTGAAAATAAATGTCATTGACTAAATTCGTGTTGATGCGAATTTTTTGACCAGTGTTAACTTTAGTCCGTGATTCATCCTAGTTCATGTTAAGATATCGTGCTTTTTATTTTTCTACCTAATTCTTGTTTTATTTTCTGTAAATACCATAATTTTTTTTTTTTTGAAAATCGTTAAAATCGGGTTTTAAGCTTAAAATTTAATTTTTATTCGGTCACCTACGATAATATTTACTTGAGTAACATTTAAAATTTTGAGCCCATACATAGACAACACTTATACAAAAAGTTCTACACTCTGTCATAGGCATACGTTACATATAAGTACATCCCTTAGAAGGACAGGTTAAAGAAGTCTCTTGTCTAAGAAAATCATGCACACAAAATCACCCACACACATTCGAACATCAACTCTCATTAATTTGTGCGGATTTCGGTTTCAAAATGACATAGGTTCTCTGCAGCAACCTAAATCCACACAATACATACAGATACTCTCTCTCTATTAAACCGGTTACGCATTCTCTCTTTACCCCTGCATTTAATATGTTTGTGGAGTACATGAGCATTATACGCAGTTTTCTACGGTCATCCGACGCCGGCTGACCTCGTGGGACAATTTAAATGTGAGTTGTGTTTGATTTTTTATATTATTCATGCTCATACTCTTATAATTTTTTTGATGTGAAAATGTAATATGTGTATCATAAGTTAACAAATTTGTTTCTCCCCGTTTTTTTTAAGGGGTTTTTGATTTTTTTCAGGATTGCCATAAAAACTCTTATTGCATTTTCAGTTATCACCCTACATGTGTTATACTTTTATTCAAACTACATGTACGAATTTACATTTACATCACCATGAATTATTAAATATTTCATAAGTTGTTTCATTTGAATAAGTTTTATTTCTTTAAACAGATGTGTTTTTTGAGTTTCAAATACATTTTAATTTAGATATTTATTTATAGGGTAAACGATTTTACCTTTTTTCAAAATTTTGGTTAGGTTAGCTTGCATTCGGATAATTTATATGATAAATTAAATAATTTTTCTTTTTTTTAATAATAGTGTAAATTTTTAAACATGGGGATTTAATTTTTTTTATTGCGAAAGGTGAATTAAGTGATATGGGTTATGTAGATTGATTTGATTTTATTTGTTGTAACTTATTTTAGTCAGCATGGAGTGTGGGCTTCGGATCTATGTAGTGCACAACACCTTTAGCTACACTTCCGTCGTTAACAGTTATCTCTTTTTATTTCTCTTGCTTTATGGATCATATTTATTTCGAGTTTGCTACCTAAATTTTTAAGTCCTGTGTATACGATTCAGACATTGACTTACATTGATTTAGGAAAATATAAAACCCCCCTATCCGACGAGCACAGCCGTAAAAATAGTTAGCCCGGTAATGTAATGGACCGTGTAGCAGAGAATAGTTACAAGTAGCAGAGAATAGTTACAAGTTTTTGAGTCAACTAAACTCTTTTTACAACACACACACGTGTTGTAAAAGAAATCTATTGATGGCTCTCGGTGGGGAGTCTCTTTAGAGGTGGCAAGAGTGAGTTGTATTTTCGTGGGCAATTGTGTGAAGAATTTTATTTTGACATAAGAATTTTATTTTGTTAATTTAAAGAACTAATTTACATATGTATTAAATTAAATTAAAATATGTTAACAATTTTAATTTAATGAATTCAATACTTTTAGGACAGCCATTATTAGATAAAACAGCTTCGAAACGTGTTGGCATTGATTACTCTTAATTACGGTACGCTTCGAACCTTATTTTGTCCTGTTATATTTGCCTCTTAGAAGGACTACATATTTTCTTTCGGATTTAAGTACGGACTGTGTCAAGGTATTAACATAAGTTTGAAGTTACATTTTATCCACAATTTAACGTTTACTGCTATATATTTAAGGTCCTTATCTTTCTAAAAATAAAACCAACAGAAGACAACAAAAAATAGCGTAGGGCATGAGTAGAAGAGATGAAAAAATGAATGATGGTACGAGAGCTAAGAAGTAATGCGAAACCTTCCGTTATTTTATATATATTGAAATTTCCTCTTACCACCAAACTGAAAAATTATTTATGGGGTATATGAGAAGAATAAAAGAAGTACACCGCAAGAAACCGTTTGTATTATTAACATAACCTCGAATAATATTTTATCTTTTTTAGTAGTTAGGCATATTGAAAATACTAAAGAGATTTAACTCTTGCGTTCGCACTTGTTTACCAGTTATCATCAGATGCGTTTTATTTTGCCGCTGAGTTTGCTTGCCCTGTGGGATATTTTTATTGCACCTGAAAAGAACTGACACACATACAAATGTTCTTACCGCACATTTTGCTGATAACAGCTAACAATTTGTTGCTTACGTCGATAGCATATTTATTATGATAAGAATACGTTTATTTGATTTATCCGGTTCGAATCCACAGCAGAGGTTTCGAAAAATTGGTTCCAAGGTACTCCCGACTGAGATGCTATCTGGTTTAGAAAGGTTTCAACCGGAAAACTCTTTCCAAACTGGTGAGAGATAACGAACGAATAAATCTCAAGCGAAATGCTAAGATAAGAAAAACACACAATTATAGGATATAATTTATGAAGGGAATCATAAGTGTAACTATATTTTTGCGTTGATGTATTTGTTAGTGCAGGGAGGGCTTACCGTTTTGTTCTCTTGTTAAAAAATATAAGGAAACAGAGGGAGAGCCTAATACTATTGAAATTTTGTTTTTAAAACGTCTTCACAATTCAATATTTAACAACATAAATAGTACAGCGGAAGATATTTTTTCCTATGCATATTTTACCTTTTCTTGTTTGCGCTGAATATCTTTTCCCCGAGCAATTTCTTTAGATTTGGAAGTAGTAACTTGGGGATAAATCCGGATAATATGACGGATGGTACCAGTTCGTAACCCAATTCGTGCAGTTTTGTCATTGAGAATGCACATGTGCACTAATCAACGGAGCTCTCTAAACATTTGACGGCGGTCTACTAACTGATTGTACTTGATGGGAGCTGCGTTGCATTTCATATGTTGGAAAAGTCACGAAATTATTGATCAGCCCAGTTTTTTGCGTTTTGTAAAACCCCAAACTTTTTTCACACATTTTCAGCAACATTATTATACATTAGATTTGGCTTATACAATTTACCAGGCTAGAAGTGACTCCTGAGAATTTACGATCGTGTTTCTTACAAATTAGACCTAATTTCATTCTCACAAACTTCAACTCGTTTGTGCCACGGCAATTTTTAAAACGTTTGTGTTTTCGCTTACTTTACTGACATAGGGTTCGACTTTGAATCGGACGAGTTAACAATTATCCTCCAAGTCCTTGGCCCATCTAAGCCAAGGATTGTAAATATTTTAAAACCAATAAAACTGCGCGTAATGGTACATTTGTGTGGAATCATGAAGGGAATTATGAAGGGAATCATAAGTGTAACTAAATTTTTGCGTTGATGTATTTGTTAGTGCAGGGAGGGCTTACCGTTTAGTTCTCTTGTTAAAAAATAAACGAACAGAGGGAGAACTTAATACTATTGAAATTTTGTTTTTAAAACGTCTTCACAATTCAATATTTGACAACTTAAATAGTACAGCGGAAGATATTTTACCTATGCTTACATTGCAGTAGGCGTTCCTTTTTTTACTGAGTACTTTAATACTTAATATTTTTGCAAAAAAAAATATTTCAGTTATATATTTATTTAGTTCAATACACTAAGTCCGACGCTATTCCAGTTTTTGTATCTCTTCATAATATATTTTTTTGAGGCCTAAAAATAGGAATTTGTTTAATCAATAATTTCCTCGTTTGCGCTGAATATCTTCTCCCCGAGCGATTTCTTTAGATTTGGAAGTAGTAACTTGGGGATAAATCCGGATAATATGACGGATGGTACCAGTTCGTAACCCAATTCGTGCAGTTTTGTCATTGAGAATGCACATGTGCACTAATCAACGGGGCTCTCTGAACATTTGACGGCGGTCTACTAACTGATTGTACATGATGGGAGCTGCGTTGCATTTCATACGTTGGAAAACTCACGAAATTATTGATCCGCCCAATTTTTTTTGCGTTTTGTAAAACCCCAAACTTTTTTCACACATTTTCAGCAACATTATTATACATGTGATTTGGCTTATACAATTTACCAGGCTAGAAGTGACTCCTGAGAATTTAGATCGTGTTTCTTACAAATTAGACCTAATTTCATTCTCACAAACTTCAACTTGTTTGTGCCACGGCAATTTTTAAAACGTTTGTGTTTTCGCTTACTTTACTGACGAATCGGACGAGTTAACAATTCTCCTCCAAGCCCTTGGCCCATCTAAGCCAAGGATTGTAAATATTTTAAAAACAATAAAACTGTGCGTAATGGTACATTTGTGTGGGAGGTACCAGAAGAAGTGTGATAATATGGCCCATTTTCAATCGCATAGGCAGCTTTAGAAATATATTACGGCGTGCAAAACTCAAAAACGATTGTGTGTTTCGCGATTTATCGTGCGAACCAGCCTCAAACGACTTAATACGTCATGAAACATATTTTTACAAAACATGTGTAAGGTCTAAAATGTGTTTTTAAATGCGTTACACTTATTGTCATTAAGGTTGATGGTATAATAAAAATAAGAGTTGAACGTATGGAGTGAATGTCGTACATACCAGCCTGGTAGTTACGACGATGTAGAAATGATTTACCCTCCTATAGTAATAAGTAAAACTATTAAATAGAAAACATAATTTAGAAATTAGAAAAAAAATTGTGAATTCGGGACTACAACAGCTGTAAAATAAGAAAGTTGAAAGACTAATTTTTTAAATAAAAAACTGTTCTGAACTAGTATAACAAAAAAACATGAATCAAATAGGTAATCCAAACTCAAATTTAATTAAACCGCCGATAATTAACATTCCAATTCCTGAAGCAGCGCAAGCAGATCAGAAAAGTGTAATGCAGGAGACTATTGCACGAATCTGTCTGGACAGCGTCAAATTGCCATAAGGCAATATTTTAATCATACTGCTGATATTGCTGGTACAGACCATGTAATTGGAATATTTATTATCTGGAATACCAGATGACTACCCTAGTGTAAGGAAATACTAAGGTTCAAGACTTCTACCAAGAAGTTTACTCCCACCTATCTCTCATTATGAACAAGTTGTCTTGTATATAAAGTGGACAGGAATCACTTGATATTTTGGCTCAGACTTACGGGGACAAAGCCTTGGATACTTTTATCTGAGCTCTTAAAGGCCAAATGTCAATACATCTTGGGATAAAAGAATCAATAGATTTTCCACAAGCTCTTCAGCCCTGCTTGAAGATAGACAATCAAGTTGTTGGGCACATTTTGCGAATTCACATGGACAGTATGTTAAGGTCAGTAAAGCTAACTTACATGTACCACCCCAATTGCCACCAAGGTCTCAATATCGTGCTTACGTCGCTCCTCCATTTTATCCTCAACTGGCTCACATACCAACTGTATCCAAATGTTTCACAGTTTAATACTGGCTCTCGAAGACCGGCGGCACCAAAATTGCATGACCTACCAATCAATCTTGACAGGCTCGAAACCCTCTCAAAATGCAAAGAAATTTTCATTTAAATACGGAGGAGACTCAGGACTCACAACAATATGAATATGAGTTGCAGAATTATGAGGCTCAGCAACAGTTTCTACCTCTGGATGATTACATAGAGAATCAGTACGATGTTCTTGAAAAAAGTGACCACTAAGAGTCTCAAGAGTTTGCTGATATTCATTTTATAGGCTTACAAACTCGTCGCTACCATATTATGAAACTAGGAAGAGTTATTCACACATGATCCAGGACGGAAATATAAAATTACGTATAAGACAAATAACATCACAATCAGTGAGCACAATAGGCATTAGAAATTGCCACATGACAGCGGAACAGAAAATAAAACTCGACGAATTAATTCACACAGGAACCACTGGAATTTGTTTAGCGAACCTAATGAAAAATTGACGTACACTACTTCCGCTATCGGGGAAATTCTGACGAATGAAAAAAATGCGGTATATTATTCCTACCCAATGCACCTCAAAGACGAGGTGGAATCACATTTCAAGAAAGAAGAAATATCGCATGGTTATTGACTATAGGAAACTGAATGATATTACAGTCCCTGATAAATACCCTATCCCCAATTTTAATGACGTTTTGCCTCAGTTATCATGAAACAAATGATTGTCAGTGCTAGACTTGAAGACTGGATTTCACCAAATCCTCTCAAGTGACATGGGGAAAACGGCATTTTCTGTGAACAATGGAAAATATGAATCTACCAGAAAAATGCCCGAAGCATTTTGACATCTTGCGAGAGCAATTATTTTCGCAGAGAATGAGAAGGCTAATTTAGACAACCTGAATACTGTTTTAAAGACACTATAACTGGCAAACATGAAGGCCCAACTTGACAAATGCGAATTCCTGAGGAAAGAGGTAGACTTTTTGGGTTTCATGGTTTTGGACTCCGGAATAAGGACGAAGCTGACTAGTGTGGAAGCGATTAAGAATTTTCCCATTCTCAAAACCTTGAAGGATCTAAGATCTTTCCTGGGACTGTAAAATTTATATAGGAGATTTATAAGGAATTATGCAAAATTGCAAAAACCCTGACAATTATTCTAAGAGGGGAGACCGAACGAGCTTATAAATATACTTCTAGTAAAATCCAAATAGATCTTACAGAAAAAGCAGTCGAAAAAAGAAGAAGAATATGTTTTGCTAGTCTGGCGCTTCCAACTACGCCCTTGGTGCAGTATTGTCTCAGGACGATAGACCGATTATATTTTTTTCTTGAACTTTCCAAAAGTCAGAAGAACATTATGCGTCCAATGGGAAGACAATTCTTACAATTGTTTGGGCTTTTAAGGGAACTAATGACCTATATGGTTCGGCAAAAATGAAAATATTCACGAACCATCTACCACTGACTTAGTCCTTCAATAACAAGAACTCTATTTATAAACTAAAATGTTAGAAAGCTTTCCTAGAAGACTTCAAGACGAACTTTTGTATAAACCAGGGCTCACAAACCTCCAGATGTTTCGCAGGTAAATTCCATGACTGCTACGCAGCACAGTGACGAACGTTCTTCTCAAAATCGAATGCAATTTACAAACGTACCAATAAACGCAGTTAAAAAGTTCTTATTTCGTCTGAAGGTGAACAATTTTCTTACAAGTTTGAAACTGTTTTTCTACTATTTCATAGACAATAAATGAACCAAACATCACATCTGACAATCTTACAAAGTTTCTAAAGAAAAACCTCAATCCATCAGTCACAAATTGTATTAAAACCACATATAACATTTTAAGAAAACAGCAACAAGAAATTTTTCGTGACAATTTCTCTCGATATAAGGTGAAATACTCTAGGACCATAGTGACCAACCTTAAGACAGACGACGAGTAAGAAGAAGTATATATAAATGAACATAACAGAGCGTATATAAACAGTAAGGAGAATATAGTTAAAATTTTGTCAGAATATTATTTTTCCAGAATACACGCAAAGATCAAAAGTAATGTTAAAGTATGCGAAGAAAATAAATACGGCGGGCACACAAATAAGATCGAACTAAGTGAGACACCAATACATCCCGGCCAAATAGTTTACATTGCCATCTATTTAACAGAAAAAAGATTAGTTTTAACGGCAATAGATAATTTTTCCAAATTAGCTTAGGCAACAATATTAAAGTGTAGAGCTACTGTTGACATTATAGAACCACTTAGAGAAATTCTCTTCTCATTTCGTGAGCCGGAAAATATTATTATTGATAACGAGAAATCATTTAATTCAAATGCAATGATCTTCATGCTGGAAAATAAGTTTAATATTAGAATCTTTAAAATACCTCCTTAGAGTCTTACGCTACGACTTTTGAGACGACGTTCAAATTGAGAGATTTTATTCAATTTTGTCTGAAATTATGCGGTGCTTAAAGACTGAAAACCACAATTTCCGAACTTTTGCACAGTTCAATTTACGAGTATAATAATTCCGTTCACTCCATAAGTATGAAATTTATTAAAGGCTTTTGTGGGAATAAAATTAGCTCATTACCAATTGACGTAGAGAAAGAAAAGGAGGATATTATTCAAAACCTCGAGAAAAAACAGTTAGAAGACATTAATACAAGAAAAATACACCCCCAAAGACTTATAATTATTTTCGTTAAGGAAAACAAAAGACTAGGGACCAAATTAAGTAAATCTTATAGAGAGGAAATAGTCAAAGAGGATAGAAATTCAACTGTCATAACAGAATCAGAAAACACTGTTTACAAAAACAACATTAGAAATTGATGCAATCTTAACATTTCAGGATGTTTTACTCACTAACAATACAAATACTGGAGTACACTAACTCTCAAATAGTGACTTTTACGCAGGACTTGCGAATTACAAACTGGTACTTTTAAATTAATCAACATTATCGATACGGACAAATACCAGGAACTGATTGACAACATGAAAATTACGGTGGATCAGCACATAAGTAGTCCACATTACCTTCGACCTTTTATTATTTATGAATTGATTGAACTACAAAGCTAGTTGGATAGGCTTAAGCCAATGGCAAAAAGATCCCTGAATTTTATAGGATCTAAATGGAAATGGATTGTGGGAAATCCAGACGATGATGATTTTGAAATTATAAAAATGAAAACTGATGAGATATTGGCAAAAAATAACAAACACATGATAATCAATAAAATATCATTAAAAAAAATAAATAAAATCAATGAAACGAAATAGTGAAATAGTCAACTATTGAGAGCAAATGATCCAAAGTTTTAAATTTAAAAATAGAAATTATAAACATCCAATATGCTATTCACTGGGCTAATTAATCATTGGATTAATTAATTCATTTATTTTATCTGCTGCTGAAATTAAAATTGTAAAATATAGAATTTATACCATTTGTGAATATAGAACAAGCTTTTGAATTTGCGGAAGTTATAGCAGCATCAAATTAAAATTTGTTTATATTATTAAAATCCCAACAGCGGAGAACATTTTATGTAATCAACTTTTAATGAAACCTATTAAATTTGAAAAATTCATAGATACAATTAATTTTGAAAATGCAATAACTTGTGATAAGACAATCTTTGGAAAAACAAACTGTTAAACTTATAAAAACACAACTATTTACAAAGGATCATAATTAGAAAATATATTGATACTGACACCTGCCTAGCGAACTTAATAAGAAGCATAACAGCCAAGTGTAGCGTAATAACAATCGTCACATTCCTACAATCGAAGAAGTGACACCTGGAGTAATTTTATTGAACCAGTTTAATGAAACTAGTTTAATGTAAACTCGAACTCCAGAAACTGCCTGGTATTTATGCCTGGCAATTCTATAAGATATTGTTCAAGATATTGAACAAAATCTATTTTTTTTAATCAACACAGCTACAACCACTTCCTACCATCTTGCAACACAGGCTTACTGAAAAGAATATTTAACAAACGTTATCTTTCGGTACGATTAAATAACTACAAGTGTACAACACGAAAGCTATTGATCAAATAACAGCGAATCACAAATAAGCACTAACTATTAACATTGGATTTTCTTCAATAGCAATCACCCTAGTAGCCTACCTGTTCTTTAAAAAGATGTTTATTAGAGAAAAGATTTTATTTCTCCATTCTGTCATTAACTGTAATGCAGCAGTGCACACTTCCATGGAGTAAAAATAAAAAATCATCATGAATAACCAGAATATCCCATTTATTTAACCGAACTAGGACGCTCGATATTTAGAGGGGAGGATTTGACGCCAAAAGTATTCACCCTGATCACATTGCAATAGTTTATAGAACTACTTTCAACTGAACATTACTGTACAGATGTTTCTAAGCTCTCCGAGGGTTTTCTTTAGCAGTCTTTGGCAACGATAACTTCGGCAACAAATCAAATGAATTATACGGGAGACTCATTTGCATTAATGAGTATTATCGTTTGCGTATAGTCTTCGAACTGTGCGTAATTCAATCTTCAACGTGCAAAATCATTTCCACCAATTCCGTTTCTCATGGGCCTTCGTTGAAACCCACAAATGCAAGAAACACAAACAAAGTGTGCATGTTTTGTGTGTCTGCCTGGCAATCGTAGCCACTGCATTTCACCAATAATTTACGTTAATTCTGAAAAAGAAATATCAAATAGGTCTCGAATCAGAATAAGAACTGCTCAAGACATAATAACCTCTAATAATATATAATCGTTTTTGGTAGTTTTGCACATTGAAAATACTAAACAGATTTTACTCTTGCGTTCTCACTTCTTTATCAGTTATCCTCAGATGCGTTTTGTTTTGCCGCTGTATTTGCTTCCCCAGTGGGGCATGTTTACTGCATCTGACCACATATTGCTTAAACAGAAACACATATAAATGTTCTTACCGCATATTTTGCTGATTACAGTTTGCAATTTATTGCTAAATACGATAACATATCTATTAATAAGAGAACCCGTTTATTTATCCAGTTCGAAGGACCATGTATTATTCCACATCAGAGCTTTCGAGAAATTGGTTTCAGGGTACTCCCAATAAAGAAATTATCTGTCTTAGAAAGTTTTCAACCGGGAAACTCTTTCCAAACTGGTGAGAGATAACAAACGAGTAAAGCTCAGGCAAAATGCTATGATAATGATGAGATAGGAAAAACACAACATTGTAGGATAGAATTCATGAAGGGAATATTAATTGCAACTATTTTATTTTACGTTGATTTATTTTTTAGTGCAGTTAATGGCTTACCTAATACAATCGAGATTTTGTGTTTAAAACGTCTTCAAAATTTATTTTGCAACATAAATAGTACAGCGGAAAATATTTTACCTATGCTTCCATTGCCGTAGGCGTTACTTTTTTGACTGAGTATTTCAATTCCTAATATTCTAGCAAAAAACATTGTTCAACATAATATCCATTTAGTTCAATACACTAAGTCCAACGTTTTTCCAATTAAGTATCCCTTCAAAAAAAACAGGTTTTTTCAAGGCCCATAAAATAGGCTTTTGTTTCATCAATAATATCATCCTTCGAGCAGAATCTTTTTTCACGGACCCATTTCTTTAGGTTTGGAAGTAGGAAAAAGTCACTGGGGGCTGACTACGAAGAATATGGTACCAATTCGTAACCCAATTCAAGCAATTTTGCCACTGAGACAGCACACTTGTTCACCCGTGCATTACCTTAATGAAAAAGAACTTTTTTCTTGATCGAATGGGATCGTTTTTTTAAATCCTCGTTATCTTGCTCCAATAAGTTGGCATACTATTTGCCATTTTTTTATGGTCAATTCAGAGCAAACACATCTTGCAGACAGCCTTCTTAAACTCAACTTATCATGTAGATCGAAACCACACTGGCATATGAAATGCCTATGACTCTTCGATCTGCCAACACCATATCGTGGATTTTTTCGACATTTTCGGGTGCATTGACCTCAGTAGGCTGTCTAGAACGTTTAGCGTCTTTAGACTTGTGTGACCACAACGAAAGTCAGTAAACTATTTTTTACCATTGATATCGATGGTGCAGAGTCCCTATAGTATTTATCAAGCCTTTGATAAAAGAGCAAAAAATAAAGTTTAATGAGAACTCGAAATTTACTTTTTTTAATTTTAACAAAATCAACTAGGTAGTACATTTTGAACATTTGTTAAACACAAACTTTTGAACAGTTGTTAAACACATGTGGAGGTGGCTCATACAGTTTACTAGGCTAAAAGTGACTCCTGAGAATTAACGATCGTATTTCTTGCAAATTGGACCCACTATCATTCTCACAAACTTCAACTCGTTTGCGACACGGCACTTTTTAAAACATTTGTCTTTTCCACATTGAACAGGGATTAAACCGGCTCAAGACCTCTTGCTTCTATATTTAAATAGAATACAAGTTTTTAACAAAATGGCAAAGTGACATTGATTTTCGTGGCTGCACACTACTTTTATCATGATTTCGGCTCCGTGACAACCCTCTTCAGAAAGCCTTGCTGCAATTGTTGAAAGTAAAACCGAACTCTATAAGGCCAGGCTCTCCACAAACGAATGAGAACTACTGTTGTATTTTCGTGGGCAATTGTGTGAAGAAAACTTGAAAAGTAAGGTTTACAATAAAGTTGTCTTAAGAATGCAATATGTGTAACTTTTTTATATATATATATATATATATATATATATATATATATATATATATATATATATATATGTGGAGGTGACGTTATTTTGCATACCCAACCCGGAACAGTATTATCACAAATTACTTTGTTGGTTAACTCGTATGTTTTGTAAACAAATTTTTATTGTTATATATATACATATACATATATATATATATATATATATATATATATATATATATATATATATATATATATATATATATATATATATATATATATATATATATATATATATATATATATATATATATATATATATATATATATATATATATATATATATATATATATATATATATATATATATATATATATATATATATATATATATAAATGTTACACATATTGCATTCTTAAGACAACTTTATTGCCAATAAATGCTTCTGGTCTAGTTAATATATATTGGTCTAGTAAATATTATATATTGTAGACTAGACGTTATTTTGCATACCCAACAGTATTATCACAAATTACTTTGCTGGTTAACTCTTATGTTTTGTAAACAAATTTTCATTGTGAGCACAACTGATCATACCAACATGGGGGTTTTGGTATGATCAGTGTGTACGATAATTACACACGTAAACCTAAGATGGGCCCTCAATGTAAGGAGAGAATTTTAAACTCGTCTGATTTGAAGTCGAAGCCCATGTCAGTGTTAAGTAAGGGAAAAGACAAATGTTTTAAAAAGTGCCGTGTCGCAAACGAGTTGAAGTTTGTGAGAATGATAGTGGGTCCAATTTGCAAGAAATACTATCGTAAATTCTCAAGAGTCACTTTTAGCCTAGTAAACTGTATGAGCCACCTCCACATGTGTTTAACAACTGTTCAAAAGTTTGTGTTTTACAAATGTTCAAAATGTACAACCTAGTTGATTTTGTTAAAATTAAAAAAAAAAGAAGTAAATTTCGAGTTCTCATTAAACTTTATTTTTTGCTCTTTTATCCAAGGCTTGATAAATACTATAGGGACTCTGCACCATCGATATTAATGGTAAAAAATGGTTTACTGACTTTCGTTGTGGTCACACAAGTCTAAAGACGCTAATCGTTCTTGACAGCCTACTGAGGTCAATACACCCGAAAATGTCGAAAAAATCCACGATATGGTGTTGGCAGATCGAAGAGTCATAGGCATTTCATATGACAGTGTAGTTTCGATCTACATGATTAGTTGAGCTTAAGAAGGCTGTCTGCAAGATGTGTTTGCTCTGAATTGACCATAAAAAAATGGCGAATAGTATGCCAACTTATTAAACCGAGATAACGAGGATTTAAAAAAACGATCCCATTCGATCAAGAAAAAAGTTCTTTTTCATTAAGGTAATGCACGGGTGAACAAGTGTGCTGTCTCAGTGGCAAAATTGCTTGAATTGGGTTACGAATTGGTACCATATTCTTCGTAGTCAGCCCCCAGTGACTTTTTCCTACTTCCAAACCTAAAGAAATGGGTCCGTGAAAAAAGATTCTGCTCGAAGGATGATATTATTGATGAAACAAAAGCCTATTTTATGGGCCTTGAAAAAACCTGTTTTTTTTGAAGGGATACTTAATTGGAAAAACGTTGGACTTAGTGTATTGAACTAAATGGATATTATGTTGAACAATGTTTTTTGCTAGAATATTAGGAATTGAAATACTCAGTCAAAAAAGTAACGCCTACGGCAATGGAAGCATAGGTAAAATATTTTCCGCTGTACTATTTATGTTGCAAAATAAATTTTGAAGACGTTTTAAACACAAAATCTCGATTGTATTAGGTAAGCCATTAACTGCACTAAAAAATAAATCAACGTAAAATAAAATAGTTGCAATTAATATTCCCTTCATGAATTCTATCCTACAATGTTGTGTTTTTCCTATCTCATCATTATCATAGCATTTTGTCTGGGCTTTACTCGTTTGTTATCTCTCACCAGTTTGAAAAGGGTTTCCCGGTTGAAAACTTTCTAAGACAGATAATTTCTTTATTGGGAGTACCCTGAAACCAATTTCTCGAAAGCTCTGATGTGGAATAATACATGGTCCTTTCTATGTGTTTCTGTTTAAGCAATATGTGGTCAGATGCAGTAAACATGCCCCACAGGGGAAGCACATACAGCGGCAAAACAAAACGCATCTGAGGATAACTGATAAATAAGTGAGAACGCAAGAGTAAAATCTGTTTAGTATTTTCAATGTGCAAAACTACCAAAAACGATTATATATTATTAGAGGTTATTATGTCTTGAGCAGTTCTGATTCTAGACCTATTTGATATTTCTTTTTCAGAATTAACGTAAATTACACTGTGCGACAGCCACAATCGGTTTGGGATGAAACCACCGGGGAAAGTTATATCGGTCAAAAAAAGGTCATACATGTCCCAGCGTTTCGTTGGGTCTCATCTAGGAATCGAGATATATCGATTTGAAGTTAGTAAGTATCGTATAGGGGAATTTGTCACGTTTTAGGCTCTTTTGTTTGACATAACTCGAGAATCACTCGTCCGATTTAGCTGAAATAAATTTTAAAAAACCAAGAATTACAATTCCCTTAATCTGTTCATATATTATTTTCCTTTACAAGAAATAGTTTCCAAGTTAAAAATAAGCGCATGAAGAAAATTTTTTTTTTTTTTATTTTTTTTTACTACTACTTGTAAAGGAAAATAATATATGAACAGATTAAGGGAATTGTAATTCTTGGTTTTTTAAAATTTATTTCAGCTAAATCGGACGAGTGGTTCTCAAGTTATGTCAAACAAAAGAGCCTAAAACGTGACAAATTCCCCTATACGATACTTACTAACTTCTAATCGATATATCTCGATTCCTAGATGAGACCCAGCGAAACGCTGGAACACGTATGACTTTTTTTTACCAATATAACTTTCCCCGGTGGTTTCATTCCAAACCGATCACTGACCCTTACCATTTGTCGCAGAGTGTTATTGGTGAAATGCAGTGGCTACGATTGCCAGGCAGACGCACAAAACATGCACACTTCGTTTGTGTTTCTTGCATTTGTGGGTTTCAACGAAGGCCCATGAGAAACGGAATTGATGGAAATGATTTTGCACGTTGAAGATTGAATTACGCACAGTTCGAAGACTATACGCAAACGATAATACTCTTTAATGCAAATGAGTCTCCCGTATAATTCATTTGATTTGTTGCCGAAGTTATCGTTGCCAAAGACTGCTAAAGAAAACCCTCGAGAGCTTAGAAACAGCTGTACAGTAATGTTCAGTTGAAAGTAGTTTTATTAACTATTGCAATGTGATCAGGGTGAATACTTTTGGCGTCAACTCCTCGCCTCTTAATATCGAGTGTCCTAGTTCGGTTAAAGAAATGGGATATTCTGGTTATATATATATATATATATATATATATATATATATATATATATATATATATATATATATATATATATATATATATATATATTTATATATATATAGTATATATATATATATATATATATATATATATATATATATATATATATATATATAGTATATATATATATATATATATATATATATATGGACTGCAGGTCCACCCTGCTCAGCAAGAGTCCGTCGTTTGACACCTGAAATGTTAGCTGCTGCCAAAAAAGAGTTTGATGTTTTATTACAAGCAAGAATTTGCCGTCCGTCAAAATCCAACTGGTCTAGCCCGCTACATATGGTGAAAAAGCCTAAAAGCTCGTGGCGTCCATGTGGGGACTACAGGTCATTCAATGCATTGCCAACTCCGAGTGGATATCCTTTGCCATTTCTTCACGATTTTGCAGGAATACTTTAGGGCAAAAAGATATTTTCAAAGATAGACCTCCGCAAAGCATTTCATCAGATCCCCATTAATCCGGACAATATACAAAAAACTGCTATAACAACGCCATTTGGACTGTTCGAGTTTACCCAGATGACTTTTGGTCTGAGGAATGCTGCACAAACTTTTCAGCGTCTAATCCACCAAGTCCTTCGTGGCCTCGATTTTGCATTTCCCTATATGGATGACATATGTAGACAATGTTGAACGTCAGACAATGTTAAACAACACGAAAGACATTTGAAAGAAGTTTTAGTCGGCTTCAGCAGCACAATCTTTCGATTAATATATCAAAGTGTGTATTTGGCAAAACGGAGACATATTTCCTTGGGCACAGAGTCACATTACGGGGAGTTTCTCCTACTTACTCACACACAGAAGCTATTATGAAATACAAACGCCCCGAAACAGTGAAGGAACTTAAAGGATTCCTTGCGATGATTAACTTTTATAGAATGTTCCTTCGGCACGCGGCCGAAATTCATATTCCTTTAAATGAAATGACGCCAGGAAATAATACACATTGTCAGACACAGCTTTGATGACATTTGAAAGATGTCGGAAGTTGCTGAAGAAAGCTGTAGCATTAGCACATCCTAAAATGACCGCTCTACTTGTTTTGGGTACTGATGCTTCGAATGTGGCCGCAGGTGCCGCTTTACACCAGAAAATATATGGCAAAGCTGAGCCACTTGGATTTTTTTCAATGAATTCAATGAAGTGTAACTGAACTCAACTGCGATACTCGCATATCGCGAGCTCACTACAATATATCTTGCCGTTGATCATTTTCGAGACTTATTGGAAGGCAGAAGTTTTCACATTGAGACTGACCACAAGCAGCTCATGCTTGCTTTCAGACAAATGTCAGAAAAAGCTTCGCCCCGCCAAATAAACTACTTGTCATTCATCACTCAGTTTACGACCGCCATCCGATATATATGTGGAAAAAAAAATGAAATAGCGGATCACCTGTCCCGAATCGATGCGATATCTGCGGATCCTTTATACGGGCGTCTAATGGACTCGCAAAGAAATGATAAGAAGCTTATCAAGTTGCAGACGGGTGAAGTCTCACATTCTCTCGCTCTCCACCAAATATCCTTTCCCGGATTATCTCGTCCTACATATTGTGATACGTCACAATATGTAGGATATGTAGGGTGGCCAGGCATTCGACGCGATTGTGCAAATTTTGCTAAAACGCGCACAACATGTCAGAGAAGTAAGATTCATCGTCATTCTAAAGCCGAAATTCAGAAATACTTGATGAGCGATTCGCACATATTAATGTGGACATTGTGGTTCCATTTCCGCCGTCAAGAGGTGTTAATTATTTGTTTAGCTCGTTTGTTTTATTTCGGTCTGTTGCTTTTACACATTGAACAGGGATTAAACCGGCTCAAGACCTCTTGCTTCTATATTTAATTAGAAGACAAGTTTTTAACAAAATAGCAAAGTGACATTGATTTTCATGGCTGCACTTTACTTTTATCATGATTTCGGGTCTGTGACATTCCTCTTCAGAAAGCCTTGCTGCAATTGTTGAAAGTAAAACTACTGTTGAGAACTACTGTTGTAAACCTTACTTTTCAAGTTTTCTTCACACAATTGCCCACGAAAATACAACTCACTCTTGCCAGCTCTAAAGAGACTCCACATCGAGAGCCATCAATAGATTTCTTTTACAACAACGTGTGTATGTGTTGTAAAAAGGGTTTAGTTGACTATGTCAACTTGTGCCGTGCATGTATGTATGTTTAGCTCGTTTGTTTTATTTCGGTTTGTTGCTTTTACACATTGAACAGGGATTAAACCGGCTCAAGACCTCTTGCTTTTATATTTAAATAGAAGACAAGTTTTTAACAAAATGGCAAAGTGACATTCATTTTCGTGGCTGCACACTACTTTTTTATGAGGTCTTGAGCCGGTTTAATCCCTGTTCAATGTATTAAATATTTGTTAACCATAATCGACCGATACACCAGATGGACCGAAGCGATTCCAATGGAAGAAATGACAGCGTTAATCCCTCCATCGGATTACTTCCGATCAGGGTAGGCAATGTACATCCGCCTTATTTTCAGAACTTTGCAAAATTTTAGGTGTGAATAATTGTATGACTACTTGCTATCATCCTCAATCGAAAGGCATAATAAAAAATTTCACCGAACACTGAAGACATGACGAATTGTATTGATCGACTTCCAATCATTGTGCTTGGGTTACGTTCCACCTTAAAAGAGGATATTGGAAGATCGCCTGCAGAACTTGTATACGGCTCGAATCTACGTTTGCCTGCCGATATGCTGGTACAAACAACCGATATCATATTCTGAACATCATCTCACGTTTTCATTCATAACGATTCGGTAAAGGCTACGTGCGTTGCACCTTATGAAGGACCGTTTGAAGTAAAGGAACGGTATGATAAATATTTCTTAATTGATGTACGGGGAATGCTCGTTAAGATATCTGTAGATCGTATGAAGCCTGCTTATTTGGAAGCATCCATCTAGAATGGAGGTATCTCCGCAAAAACAGCATGAGGATTCTGTTGCTCAGACCACTCCGACCGACGCAGCGTATATTCCAGAAACTCTTCCAATTCATGAATATCAGGCTTAACGCACAAGAACTGGTCGGACCATCAAATGCCCTTCCAGATTCAGGGAATAGGCTTGATCCTTCTGGGGGGCCACTGTGGCGGAGTGTGTTGGATTGCTGAAAAGATCTGGCAACTCTATAACAGGGCACACTTTTGACGTTCGCATTATCATCGTGATATCGCATTTTTTTCTCAATTTAAGTAATTTGTTTAAAGTTGAGTTTTATATTAAATTGGAATTAAATAAATAAATCATTTAATTACCAAAATTATATAGTTTTAGATAGACATCCTTTCTTGGTCCCAAAAACTTAAAATGTACAATGAGCTACCAGACATAGTATATTAGTCTCTAAAATTGGAAGTAACTGTGGACCTTCGACAAACTTTGTCACTGAACAAAATAAAAATTAAACACATATTTTATTTTCTTCTTATTTTTTTGCTGACACAGTTTTAAGAAATTTCACAGGGTACACACCTAAAATATACTGCATTTTCAACGAAACTTCATATTAATAAATAATTTGTCGCTCATAACGTATTATGCAAAAAGTAAGCGAGATTGAGTGTAAATTGTGGCTTACAGAGCAGCTACGAGTATACCTGGAGGGACCTTTGTGTGGGAGCTACTCAAAAACTTGGACTAATATGGACAATTTTACCAGAAATGTGCGTTGGTCATTCGTTATGCTACATAAGAAGCGATATATATATATATATATATATATATATATATATATATATATATATATATATACATAATACGTTTTGAGCGACAAATTATTTATTAATATGAAGTTTCGTTGAAAATGCAGTATATTTAAGGTGTGTACCCTGTGAAATTTCTTAAAACTGTGTAAGCAAAAAAATAAGAAGAAAATAAAATATGTGTTTAATTTATTTTGTTCAGTGACAAAGTTTGTCGAAGGTCCACAGTTACTTCCAATTTTAGTGACTAATATACTATGTCTGGTAGCTCAAATGCTCCATTATATCGACAAAAAGTTAAAATTAAACTCGTAACCTTAACCAACATTTACATTTTCATACCCCTCTCTGTGGAAGAGGGTAGTAAAAGTTAGATTCATGTCAGTATAAACAATATTAGAGTAAGACTCATCTTTAAGTATACCGATCGACGTATAATTACCTGGTGATTTCATTTAACGATCAGTTTGTACATTTTAAGTTTTTGGGACCAAGAAAGGATATCTACAACTATATAATTTTGGTAATTAAATGATTTATTTATTTAATTCCAATTTAATATAAAACATAACTTTAAACAAAATACTTTAATTGAGAAAAATGCGATATCACGATGCTAATGCGAACGTCAAAAGTGTGCCCCGTTATAGAGTTGCCAGATCTTTTCAGCAATCCAACACACTCCGCCACAGTGGCCCCCCAGAAGGATCAAGCCTATTCCCTGAATCTGGAAGGGCATTTGATGGTCCGACCAGTACTTGTGCGTTAAGCCTGATATTCATGAATTGGTAGAGTTTCTGGAATATACGCTGCGTCGGACGGAGTGGTCTGAGCAAAAGAATCCTCATGCTGTTTCTGCGGAGATACCTCCATTCTTGATGGACGCTTCCAAATAAGCAGGCTTCATACGATCTACAGATATCTTAACGAGCATTCCCCGTACATCAATTAAGAAATATTTATCATACCGTTCCTTTACTTCAAACGGTCCTTCATAAGGTGTAACGCACGTTGCCTTCACCGAATCGTTACGAATGAAAACGTGAGATGATGTTCAGAATATGATATCGGTTGTTTGTACCAGCATATCGGCAGGCAAACGTAGATTCGAGCCGTATACAAGTTCTGCAGGCGATCTTCCAATATCCTCTTTTAAGGTGGAACGTAA
>CAUPSE010000013.1:0-5000 GCA_963513945.1 Hydrotaea diabolus
TTCCTAGGGGGTTTTCGGCGGGTATCTACATAACATTCGTTGTATCGTCGAGCCTGTTCCTGGTGCATCTCTGCCCGACCCCTTATTCGATCCCTACCAATATCATTTTCTGGCTGTTCCACATTAACGACGTTCTCCCTCAGAGTATCCATTACTTCACCCTTTTGGCTAGTACCGAAAAGCATAATGCTTGGATGTTCCCTAATTGTACGATGCATTGTATTGTTTAAGGCAAATTCGATTTTCTCCAACGTTTTATCCCAACTAATATTCTTTTCGCTGTCCACTAATTTTGATATCATTGGGCCCAAACATCTATTAACGCGTTCGACCTGCCCGTTGGCCTGTGGCGACGCCGTTGCAATCTTAATATGCTTAACGTTGTTTTCCACAAGAAAATCTTCGAATTCGCTAGACGTGAAACAACTACCCCTGTCAGACGTTACACAACTAGGTCGGCTGTAATACCTAAAATATTCCCTCAGTGCAATTATCGCTTCTTTAGAGCTCGTAGTCTTTGTCGGGTATAATTTGACCAGTTTTGTGTAGGCGTCGGTAACAACTAAAATGTGTTTATTCTTAGTGTGTTGGCTATGAATGGGGCCATAATGATCAACATGAATTAGTTCGAACGGTACATTTCCCTTCGGGATAGCATGTAAGAATCCTTCTTGTTTGCCACTCTTTGGCGAGAAAGCTATACACTTTAAGCAATTGCTAATATGAGTACTTGCCTTACTCTTCAAATTAGGAAACCAGTAGCTTTTCGAGACTAATTCTACTACCTTATCAACACCCCAATGGCCCATTTCATCATGGTATTTGTAAAGTACGTGTGCTTCCATCAATTCTGGTACGTAAAACAACAGACAATCCTTTTTTTTTCTATAAACGACACCATTTCTCATTTCGTACAGTCTATGTTCAGACTCTTGTAAGCTTTCCTTTATCTCGCACAACTTTTTGTCTTTGCCCTGGCAAATAATAAGATTTTCCTCAAAGGTATTCGTCCCGATTACAAGTACGTTCATATTCCTACTGAGCGCGTCAACATGCTGCATTCTTTTCCCCGCCCTGTGCTCTAACGTATAGTCGTAGTTCTGAAGCTCAAGGGCCCATCGTGCGATTCTCGGATTAAGCTCTTTCCTGTTCAAAGTTAATGCTAAAGAATTACAATCCGTAACTATTTTAAACGTAATACCATGTAGGTAAACTCGAAATCGTTTTAGCGCGCTGATTATTGCCAACGTCTCCAACTCGAAACTGTGATACTTTGATTCGGTTGGAGAAGTTCTCTTGGAGAAGTAAAAAACTGGATGGAACAAGCCGTCTTTTTTCCTCTGCATGAGAATAGCCCCAAACCCGAGAGAACTGGCATCGCAGTGAAGTTCGGTTTCATCTCTAGGATCATATATGGCCAGTATTGGCGAATCCACTAACTTGTCTTTCAATGTTTGAAAGCACTCGAGTTCCTTTGGGCCAAAATTAAATTTCCTATCTTTTCGAGTCAGGTCATATAAGGGTTTGGCAATGACCGAAAAGTCCTTGATAAAACGTCGAAAATAAGAGCATAGTCCAATGAAACTCTGAACTTCGTGTACCTTAGACGGCAACGGAAAATTCTTAACTGCATCTATACCCTTTTCGTCGGCTCTGATGCCGCTGTCCGTTATTATATAACCCAAATATTTAATTTTTTTCTGCAAAAATTCACATTTGTCTATCCTAAGTTCCAACTTATTGTCTACTAGCCGTTTAAAAATTTCCTCCAAGATTTTAAAATGTTCGCTTATATTCTCGGTAGCCACCATAATGTCGTCCAAATAAATAGTAACTGTCTCTAACCTAACCATATCGGCAAAAATTTTATTGATAAATCTTTGAAAAGTAGACGGTGCATTTTTAAGCCCAAATGGCATTCGTAAAAACTCATATTGGCCCAACGGAGTTGTAAACGAAGTGTACTTCACCGAATCCTGATGCATAAACACGTGATAGAATCCATTCTTCAAATCTAGTTTCGAAAAAAAATTCTTATTAACTAACCTATCTAAAAGGTCATCTATGAGTGGAATTGGATAATTGTCCTTAGTCGTCGTCTTGTTAAGTTTGCGAAAATCGACGCACATTCTTATATCGCCCGTCTTTTTCTTAACTAACACAATGGGAGAAACAAAATCTGACTCGCTACTTTGTATATATCCCTTTTCTATATACTCGTCCAAAGTTTTCTGTAAAGTTAATTTTTCAGCATAAGATAGTCTTCTCGGTGGACAATTAAACGGTTTGACTTCATTTAAGTTAAGAATCATTTCGCATTTAATTTTTGGGAGTTTCAGGTCTCTTTGGCAAAACATAATAGTTTTGAAATATTCTTTCGAAATGGTTCTCGTTGAGAAAAACTTATCTCTTCTCCCAAAGCAAAACTGTTTTCACCATTTGTGTCGCAGTCCATCATCAAAATCTGGCTTTTCAAAGTTTTCATCGCTCGTATTCTCTATATTTTCGTATAAACTCAAATTATCGACAGTACCAACCATTGTTTCACATTTAGTTTCCTTGCTTAAGCTAACCACTGGCATTTTCTTATATGAATTATAAGCGCCCTACGGTACTAGTATATACATTGGGATTTGTTAAAACTAACTTAGCACTGCTTGCTTTTAAGAAATCCCTACCTAGAACAACAGGAAAACCCATAGAATCATTTGACACGACGTATAATTCAACGTCTACGTTTTTTTCATTTATTAAAATAGAGCAAAAAATCTTTCCAAGTATATTTAACTTGCTATTGTTAATACCAAAAATAAAAAGTTTCATTTACTTCACATGTAGTCGCACTTGAAGGGACGCAAGAACTTTTGATGAAACTAATGGGGCTTCCTGAGTCTAATAGGCATTCTAAGAAAAAACTTATATTAGTACTAGATTTTACTGTAATACATAAATATCTTACATATTCGTTTGTTTGTTTGTTTGGGGCGCTCTTCTTGTATTGGCTGCAATCCTTGGCAAAGTGTCCCATTAGACCACAAGCATAGCAGGAACCAGCCTCACGTCGTGGCTTGCGGCAGTCTGCGGCCAAGTGTCCTGAACAGTTGCAGTTGTAACATTTTAACGTTGCACTTGAAGTGTTGTTGTTTTTGAGCAGCGCCGTCAACTTGCCTCGCTGTATTTTGTTTTTGTTGTTGCCCGATGCCTTTGAAAACTTGAAGAAACTCTTCCTTAGATTTATAATTCTGGAGTTTAGCCTGAGTGCGTAATTGGGGACTGAAATACCTTCGACTAGATACTCCAGCAGCTCATCTTCTTGTAGTCGTAGACCGCATGCCAGGATTACTTTTGCATTGAAATAGTCTACGAATTTTTCACCATATTTCCACTTACGTTCCTCGAAATTATGGCGCGCCAGTATTCTATTTTCTTTAACATCGAACATGTCTTTCATTTGTTTCATCAGGTCATCAACACTTACATCCATGTAATTCGGTTTAGAATAAAGCCAGGCCTTTGCATTTCCTTCTAATTTGGCACAGATTAAAGCCACGCAAATTTTTTTCTGACACCTTGTATGTGTTTTTGACGCTATTTAACTGTGCAAACCATGTTCTAAATTCCGGTCCTCCGTTACAAGATGGTAAGAGCTCTTTCAGTGTATTGAACTGCACTTCTGTTTCGCAGGCTGATACGGCAGAAGGTTGATTTGTTGTACTCAGCAATAAATTTTCACGCATCAAAAGGTCTCGTTCGCGTTGTAAAAGGCTTATTTCTTTCAACAATAATTCTTTTTCCTTGTCTTCCATTGTCTTGCCTTGGTTTTGATTGTTGTTCTTTTCATCGCTTTTATTAGTTTTAACATTGTCATTGTTTACGTTGCTGTTGTCGTTGTTAACTTGCAATTGTCGTTGTCTCCGTTTTGACTTTTTATTTCATTTTCACATTGATCATTTTCGTTATCGTTTACTGTTGGTATCATCGTCTTTGCGTTTTCTCTCTTCTTGTACATTTGCATGGTATCCATTTTATCGTTTAACATATGTAATGTTATCTGACTCGTTGGTTTCTGCAAAGCTGTTTTTTTCTCTGCTGCCACGAGGCTCAGCGACGTCAGACGTCTGATAGTCATTCTGCTTCGTTGTTTGTATGTGCTGCTGCTTTGCACACAATGACCCAGCGTTGCTGTCAGCACTGCTAGCCGCCAGAGTAACTGTGTTTTCAGAAACCACGTTATTGTCTGTAGTCTCGTGGATTTTTTCTTCGTCCGCTTGACCTTGGTAAATAACCTCTTGCACACACGCTTGTAGGTCCGTGGACGGCACACTGTAAAGACGTTTTATTAACGCCGCTTTTATGCCATTGGTTGACAAACCAAGCTTTTCGCAAATTATCTGCAACTGCTCCAGCGTATAATCCTCCGCGACAATCATTTTATCGTTTACTTATTTATTTATTTTTTTTTCTCACTTAGAGGCGCGATCAACACTTCTGATATTATAAAACGCTCTCTTTCACCGACAGCACAAGACTGCCTTCACTTATTCTTTTCATTCTTAGCATACCAAGAGATATCTTCCAATACTCGGGTTGCCAGATGACACAAAAGGTGTAGCATACAATTAGATCTATTACAATACAGGGTTGCGAGATAAGTAATTGGTAGAACAGTAGATAATTGATTATGCATCAAGCTTAACTTATGTGGTAATGGGTATGTAAAATATAATATAATACAAATGCTTTACATTATTATTATTATTATTATTATTATTATTATTATTATTATTATTATTATTATTATTATTATTATTATTATTATTATTATTATTATATTATTATTATTATTATTATATATTATTATTATTATTATTATTATTATTATTATTATTATTATTATTATTATTATTATATTATTATTATTATTATTATTATTATTATTATTATTATTATTATTATTATTATTATTATTATTATTATTATTATTATTATTATTATTATTA
>CAUPSE010000013.1:10000-15000 GCA_963513945.1 Hydrotaea diabolus
GATCAACATAAGTCGTTGGGAGACTTTTAAGGTTACTTGAATTGGCCTTGGTCTGCTATTGTATGGATCTTCGGTAGCTGGATATCTGCGCTTATTTTCCGCCCTTGAGCAGGCGGGCCATGCAACCATCCTCTAGGAATATTTCAATAGAGGACATCTCACAAATTGTTGCATTATTGATAGAGTTGCAATTGCCTATTAGTCCTTAAGTTTCAGCTTTTGTGAAGTGGCCATCGATAATTCAACCGCTGCCATGTTGAATGGTTACGATTGGTGCATCGTACTCAAAGACGTCCAGTGCGTTGGTTGATATCGTCAGCAATATTCCTAATGATAATAGTAATTTATAAGTTAATGTGTTAGTATGTTCTTAAGACTTTAGATTGCTCGCCTGTGCTCTAAGCATTATTTACTAGGCTTATATGCACAAGTTATCAGCGAGTTAGCAAGAAGTAAGTAGTTAGTAGTGTGTAAAAATTTTTACTAATTTAATTTTTACTCTAAAATTCTTTTATTTTTTCATTGGTTTCTAGAGTCTTTGAGTTTCAGACTTATTAAGATTTTACTTCAGCAAATTAGTTGAATCCTTTTACCGGGAGTCCATTTTACTTTAGTGGTTACTAATCTGTGTATTTTTTTACGAATTTTTCACCTGTGTTTTATGGACTCTTTTACCTTTGTTGGTTTCAATTGTTACCCTATTATTCTTTCCTACTATCTCTTTGGCGTAAACCGGTTTCTCCTTTCCTTTGATTTGCTTATTCTTAACGTACAAGACGTCTCCTGGCTCATAGTTTCTACCCTTTTTCCTTTTTTATTTACTCGTAGGTTCCGCATTTCTTGATTCTTTTTGATTTGTTCCCTGACCTCCGAAAACACCCTTGCTTGGAAATTTGTTAAATTCTGATAATTTATCCGTTGGGTTCGGTCAACTGCAATGCATAGTAGTTCCTTAGGGTTCTCGACACTTATCTCCCTTTTTAAGCAACGGTATATTTCTATGATTGTGGAATGCAGCCTCTCCTCACTTCACTCACTCCTTTGAATCGGGGTTTGGTAAAATTTGATGCCCAAACCTCTAACGTAATTAGCTACCATAGGGCTAACGAAGCCTCGTTCGTTGTCGGTGACTATCGTTCGAGGCGCGGTGAAGTAATGGATAATTTTTGCAAATTTACTGCGTAAGTGAACCGCGGATCTATTTTTGATATGAAAAAATTTTCCAAACTTCGAAAATTTATCTAAACAACTTAAGAATTTCTCGCCTTGGATTTCGAAAATATCTATGTGCAGGATGTCACACGGAATTTTCGGGAATAGGTGTATCTTCTAACTCGGGGACAAAAGGGTGCCTGTCGTATTTGTTCGTTAAGCAGGTCTCTCATCCCTTAGTGTACATTTTTATGCGACTCGCCATTTTTGGAAAATAGTACCGCTCCAAAATTTGCCCCTTGTTTTCCATGTGATTTCTGTGGGCTCTTTTGTGTTCCTGCATGTTTCGATTAATGCGTCTACAACCTCGGCAGACTGATCCCCTGATTTGAGCTTGTTGATGATTAGAGATATTTGGTGGTTCACCCTTGCGTAGAATTCGTCGAGGCTTGAACTTCCTTGTGACAGTTGTCCCAGCTGATGCTCAAGGGTTCGTACATCCCTCTTGTCAGCATAATGCAACGAAAGGCAAGTTTTCATTGCGGGCCAATCACCGTCGAAAATGTTGTGCGAAATTAAAGCCTCGTTAGCTTTACCTCTAATCTTTCCTCGAATTGTTTTAAGAATTGCCTTATAGATAGGCTTAGAACGCACGATTTTATATCTTCTAAAATTCCTTCTACCGAATGCACCCAATAAACATATTGCACCGGATCACCCTCGAATATCTCAAGGTCCTTAACCGAGTCTGGAAGTCTACTGACTTCTATTAATTCTTCTTCCGTTGCGGGTCCCCTTAAAGGTGTGACTACCGCCGACGCTGCGGCCGATTGGTTTAGCTCTTCAAGCTGACGAATCCTTGCCTCTGCTCCCCTGAGTTCTCCCATAAGGGCAGCAATTGAACCATTCAATTCGATCACCGACTGGGTTAATGCTTCCATTAAACACAAATTTTAGTATTCTTGTTTAAAAAAAACGTTTCTTCCTTTGATTTTTTATTGTTGAAATCTCCTGCAACGTGTAAAAAAACGTATCAGTGCTTTGATGATGAAAAAGGGGCTATTTTTAGATTTTATTGTCTTAATATTTTGCAACGTGCATCTAAGGATGAATCACGTGCATTTCTATGTGTAGTGCATCTAAGGATGAATCACGTATTTGGTCGAGGAAGGGCCGTGTTATCCCGTTTGTTTGCCAACAATCAGATTGAAGGCATCCTACTAGGGCAGGGCTTGCTTCACAACGGTATTTTGGACCTATTGCAATCTCCAGCGTGTTCCCATGTGAACGTTGGAATGTTGCTGCCGCGACCAAGGAATAGCTGCCTGTGTTCCCATGTGGACGACAACGTGCACGCTTTAGGGCGTACCTTGAACCATATATGGAAGCTATTGCAGGATCACAAAATCGTTAACCATTAGAGTCCCGGCGGGAGTAGTTGACCTAAGTATTTAGGTACACAACTTGCTCCAACCAGTAACCAGCGAGAGTAGTTGACCCAAGTGTCTTAGGTACACAACTTACTCCAACCAGTTCAAGTGTGACGACGGCCACTGGTGATGCTTACGGAGGATTGTTTTGCACTTGTCTTCCAAATTTCGTTTAGTTCAATTTACAGTAAGAAGTGATTTTTGCAAGCTTTTTTGTTTTGGTTTTAGTTCGGAAAAAACTCCTTGATTCTGGTGTCCTCCAACTAGCTTCCTTGATTAACACTTTGATTAGCAGGATAATGACTATATTAAGATAAAAGAATTATTGCCAGGAGGGTCTATATTAAGATAAAAGAATTATTGCCAGGAGGGTCCCCCCGAAGGTGGTGAGTCGCTGTGCAACTTATTCTAATTTAAACTCTTTTTTCATCTCCTGCCAATTTTCGACACCACACTAAGCCACTTGGAAGGATTCACTGTCAAGGTTCTTTTCACTTTAATTTTAATTACCAATTAAGGTTTCATCTATTCATTTCCTATTAACACTGCAAACGTTTTCCTACAAGCACAACACTGTTTATCCGTTTCACTTTCACCGATGGCCCCGTCGCACTTGGTCTCCAAAGATATTACATCCTAGAGAGTATTTTCTTCAAGGACCTCCATTTTTTCAGGAGGTCCCTGCTCGGGCGCCAATTAACGCGCTCCTGAAAGGAGGGCGAAAAAATTAAGGTTGGGAGTCGCCTGGCTGCTTTGTATTGAACGCAAAGGTTTAATTTGCGGTTACTTCCTTTCAGCTTGGTTATTTCCAATTAAAACGCAAGACTTCAATACCGTTCTATTCCGTTGTTAATTATAATATGCTTTTTATTTTTATTCCAATACAATGACTTCAACTTTTTCTATCCCCAGCCTACTTTATGTTTCTTAAGTGTCACAGATAAACTGAGTTGATATGGGTATGGGTGATAGGAATGATAAGGCCAACGAGTTGGGCAATGTGTTAACTTTATTATTATTATTATTATTATTATTATTATTATTATTATTATTATTATTATTATTATTATTATTATTATTATTATTATTATTATTATTATTATTATTATTATTATTATTATTATTATTATTATTATTATTATTATTATTATTATTATTATTATTATTATTATTATTATTATTATTATTATTATTATTATTATTATTATTATTATTATTATTATTATTATTATTATTATTATTATTATTATTATTATTATTATTATTATTATTATTATTATTATTATTATTATTATTATTATTATTATTATTATTATTATTATTATTATTATTATTATTATTATTATTATTATTATCATTATTATTTTTATTATTATTATTATTATTAATTATTATTATTATTATTATTATTATTATTATTATTATTATTATTATTATTATTATTATTATTATTATTATTATTATTATTATTATTATTATTATTATTATTATTATTATTATTATTATTATTATTATTATTATTATTATTATTATTATTATTATTATTATTATTATTATTATTATTATTATTATTATTATTATTATTATTATTATTATTATTATTATTATTATTATTATTATTATTATTGTCATTATTATTATCATTATTATTATTATTATTATTATTATTATTATTATTATTATTATTATTATTATTATTATTATTATTATTATTATTATTATTATTATTATTATTATTATTATTATTATTATTATTATTATTATTATTATTATTATTATTATTATTATTATTATTATTATTATTATTATTATTATTATTATTATTATTATTATTATTATTATTATTATTATTATTATTATTATTATTATTATTATTATTATTATTATTATTATTATTATTATTATTATTATTATTATTATTATTATTATTATTATTATTATTATTATTATTATTATTATTATTATTATTATTATTATTATTATTATTATTATTATTATTATTATTATTATTATTATTATTATTATTATTATTATTATTATTATTATTATTATTATTATTATTATTATTATTATTATTATTATTATTATTATTATTATTATTATTATTATTATTAATATTATTATTATTATTATTACTATTATTATTATTCATTGAACAGGGATTAAACCGGCTCAAGACCTCTTGTTTTCTATATTTAAATAGAAGACAAGTTTTTAACAAAATGGCAAAGTGACATTGATTTTCGTGGCTGCACACTACCTTTATCATGATTTCGGGTCCGTGACAACCCTCTTCAGAAAGCCTTGCTGCAATTGTTGAAAGTAAAACCAAACTCTATAAGGCCAGGCTCTCCACAAACGAATGAGAACTACTGTTGTAAACCTTACTTTTCAAGTTTTCTTCACACAATTGCCCAC
>CAUPSE010000013.1:20000-32500 GCA_963513945.1 Hydrotaea diabolus
TACAACAACGTGTGTGTGTGTGTGTTGTAAAAAGAGCTTAGTTGACTATGTCAACTTGTGTGCCGTGCCGTGCATGTAAGTATGTTTAGCTCGTTTGTTTTATTTCGGTCTGTTGCTTTTACACATTGAACAGGGATTAAACCGGCTCAAGACCTCTTGTTTTCTATATTTAAATAGAAGACAAGTTTTTAACAAAATGGCAAAGTGACATTGATTTTCGTGGCTGCACACTACTTTTATCATGATTTCGGGTCCGTGACAACCCTCTTCAGAAAGCCTTGCTGCAATTGTTGAAAGTAAAACCGAACTCTATAAGGCCAGGCTCTCCACAAACGAATGAGAACTACTGTTGTAAACCTTACTTTTCAAGTTTTCTTCACACAATTGCCCACGAAAATACAACTCACTCTTGCCAGCTCTAAAGAGACTCCACATCGAGAGCCATCAATAGATTTCTTTTACAACAACGTGTGTGTGTGTTGTAAAAAGAGCTTAGTTGACTATGTCAACTTGTGTGCCGTGCCGTGCATGTAAGTATGTTTAGCTCGTTTGTTTTATTTCGGTCTGTTGCTTTTACACATTGAGCAGGGATTAAACCGGCTCAAGACCTCTTGTTTCCTATATTTAAACAGAAGACAAGTTTTTAACAAAATGGCAAAGTGACATTGATTTTCGTGGCTGCACACTACTTTTATCATGATTTCGGGTCCGTGACAACCCTCTTCAGAAAGCCTTGCTGCAATTGTTGAAAGTAAAACCGAACTGTATAAGGCCAGGCTCTCCACAAACGAATGAGAACTACTGTTGTAAACCTTACTTTTCAAGTTTTCTTCACACAATTGCCCACGAAAACATAACTCACTCTTGCCAGCTCCAAAGAGACTCCACATCGAGAGCCATCAATAGATTTCTTTTACAACAACGTGTGTGTGTGTTGTAAAAAGAGCTTAGTTGACTATGTCAACTTGTGTGCCGTGCCGTGCATGTAAGTATGTTTAGCTCGTTTGTTTTATTTCAGTCTGTTGCTTTTACACATTGAACAGGGATTAAACCGGCTCAAGACCTCTTGTTTTCTATATTTAAATAGAAGACAAGTTTTTAACAAAATGGCAAAGTGACATTGATTTTCGTAGCTGCACACTACTTTTATCATGATTTCGGGTCCGTGACAACCCTCTTCAGAAAGCCTTGCTGCAATTGTTGAAAGTAAAACCGAACTCTATAAGGCCAGGCTCTCCACAAACGAATGAGAACTACTGTTGTAAACCTTACTTTTCAAGTTTTCTTCACACAATTGCCCACGAAAATACAACTCACTCTTGCCAGCTCTAAAGAGACTCCACATCGAGAGCCATCAATAGATTTCTTTTACAACAACGTGTGTGTGTGTTGTAAAAAGAGCTTAGTTGACTATGTCAACTTGTGTGCCGTGCCGTGCATGTAAGTATGTTTAGCTCGTTTGTTTTATTTCGGTCTGTTGCTTTTACACATTGAACAGGGATTAAACCGGCTCAAGACCTCTTGTTTTCTATTTTTAAATAGAAGACAAGTTTTTAACAAAATGGCAAAGTGACATTGATTTTCGTGGCTGCACACTACTTTTATCATGATTTCGGGTCCGTGACAACCCTCTTCAGAAAGCCTTGCTGCAATTGTTGAAAGTACAACCGAACTCTATAAGGCCAGGCTCTCCACAAACGAATGAGAACTACTGTTGTAAACCTTACTTTTCAAGTTTTCTTCACACAATTGCCCACGAAAATACAACTCATTCTTGCCAGCTCTAAAGAGACTCCACATCGAGAGCCATCAATAGATTTCTTTTACAACAACGTGTGTGTGTGTGTTGTAAAAAGAGCTTAGTTGACTATGTCAACTTGTGTGCCGTGCCGTGCATGTAAGTATGTTTAGCTCGTTTGTTTTATTTCGGAATGTTGCTTTTACACATTGAACAGGGATTAAACCGGCTCAAGACCTCTTGTTTTCTATATTTAAATAGAAGACAAGTTCTTAACAAAATGGCAAAGTGACATTGATTTTCGTGGCTGCACACTACTTTTATCATGATTTCGGGTCCGTGACAACCCTCTTCAGAAAGCCTTGCTGCAATTGTTGAAAGTAAAACCGAACTCTATAAGGCCAGGATCTCCACAAACGAATGAGAACTACTGTTGTAAACCTTACTTTTCAAGTTTTCTTCACACAATTGCCCACGAAAATACAACTCACTCTTGCCAGCTCTAAAGAGACTCCACATCGAGAGCCATCAATAGATTTCTTTTACAACAACGTGTGTGTGTGTTGTAAAAAGAGCTTAGTTGACTATGTCAACTTGTGTGCCGTGCCGTGCATGTAAGTATGTTTAGCTCGTTTGTTTTATTTCGGTCTGTTGCTTTTACACATTGAACAGGGATTAAACCGGCTCAAGACCTCTTGTTTTCTATATTTAAATAGAAGACAAGTTTTTAACAAAATGGCAAAGTGACATTGATTTTCGTGGCTGCACACTACTTTTATCATGATTTCGGGTCCGTGACAACCCTCTTCAGAAAGCCTTGCTGCAATTGTTGAAAGTAAAACCGAACTCTATAAGGCCAGGCTCTCCACAAACGAATGAGAACTACTGTTGTAAACCTTACTTTTCAAGTTTTCTTCACACAATTGCCCACGAAAATACAACTCACTCTTGCCAGCTCTAAAGAGACTCCACATCGAGAGCCATCAATAGATTTCTTTTACAACAACGTGTGTGTGTGTTGTAAAAAGAGCTTAGTTGACTATGTCAACTTGTGTGCCGTGCCGTGCATGTAAGTATGTTTAGCTCGTTTGTTTTATTTCGGTCTGTTGCTTTTACACATTGAGCAGGGATTAAACCGGCTCAAGACCTCTTGTTTTCTATATTTAAACAGAAGACAAGTTTTTAACAAAATGGCAAAGTGACATTGATTTTCGTGGCTGCACACTACTTTTATCATGATTTCGGGTCCGTGACAACCCTCTTCAGAAAGCCTTGCTGCAATTGTTGAAAGTAAAACCGAACTCTATAAGGCCAGGCTCTCCACAAATGAATGAGAACTACTGTTGTAAACCTTACTTTTCAAGTTTTCTTCACACCATTGCCCACGAAATCACAACTCACTCTTGCCAGCTCTAAAGAGACTCCACATCGAGAGCCATCAATAGATTTCTTTTACAACAACGTGTGTGTGTGTGTGTTGTAAAAAGAGCTTAGTTGACTATGTCAACTTGTGTGCCGTGTCGTGCATGTAAGTATGTTTAGCTCGATTGTTTTATTTCGGTCTGTTGCTTTTACACATTGAACAGGGATTAAACCGGCTCAAGACCTCTTGTTTTCTATATTTAAATAGAAGACACGTTTTTAACAAAATGGCAAAGTGACATTGATTTTCGTGGCTGCACACTACTTTTATCATGATTTCGGGTCCGTGACAACCCTCTTCAGAAAGCCTTGCTGCAATTGTTGAAAGTAAAACCGAACTCTATAAGGCCAGGCTCTCCACAAACGAATGAGAACTACTGTTGTAAACCTTACTTTTCAAGTTTTCTTCAAACAATTGCCCACGAAAATACAACTCACTCTTGCCAGCTCTAAAGAGACTCCACATCGAGAGCCATCAATAGATTTCTTTTACAACAACGTGTGTGTGTTGTAAAAAGAGCTTAGTTGACTATGTCAACTTGTGTGCCGTGCCGTGCATGTAAGTATGTTTAGCTCGTTTGTTTTATTTCGGTCTGTTGCTTTTACACATTGAACAGGGATTAAACCGGCTCAAGACCTCTTGTTTTTTATATTTAAATAGAAGACAAGTTTTTAACAAAATGGCAAAGTGACATTGATTTTCGTGGCTGCACACTACTTTTATCATGATTTCGGGTCCGTGACAACCCTCTTCAGAAAGCCTTGCTGCAATTGTTGAAAGTAAAACCGAACTCTATAAGGCAAGGCTCTCCACAAACGAATGAGAACTACTGTTGTAAACCTTACTTTTCAAGTTTTCTTCACACAATTGCCCACGAAAATACAACTCACTCTTGCCAGCTCTAAAGAGACTCCACATTGAGAGCCATCAATAGATTTCTTTTACAACAACGTGTGTGTGTGTTGTAAAAAGAGCTTAGTTGACTATGTCAACTTGTGTGCCGTGCCGTGCATGTAAGTATGTTTAGCTCGTTTGTTTTATTTCGGTCTGTTGCTTTTACACATTGAACAGGGATTAAACCGGCTCACGACCTCTTGTTTTCTATATTTAAATAGAAGACAAGTTTTTAACAAAATGGCAAAGTGACATTGATTTTCGTGGCTGCACACTACTTTTATCATGATTTCGGGTCCGTGACAAACCTCTTCAGAAAGCCTTGCTGCAATTGTTGAAAGTAAAACCGAACTCTATAAGGCCAGGCTCTTCACAAACGAATGAGAACTACTGTTGTAAACCTTACTTTTCAAGTTTTCTTCACACAATTGCCCACGAAAATACAACTCACTCTTGCCAGCTCTAAAGAGACTCCACATCGAGAGCCATCAATAGATTTCTTTTACAACAACGTGTGTGTGTGTTGTAAAAAGAGCTTATTTGACTATGTCAACTTGTGTGTTGTGCCGTGCATGTAAGTATGTTTAGCTCGTTTGTTTTATTTCGGTCTGTTGCTTTTACACATTGAACAGGGATTAAACCGGCTCAAGACCTCTTGTTTTCTATTTTTAAATAGAAGACAAGTTTTTAACAAAATGGCAAAGTGACATTGATTTTCGTGGCTGCACACTACTTTTATCATGATTTCGGGTCCGTGACAACCCTCTTCAGAAAGCCTTGCTGCAATTGTTGAAAGTACAACCGAACTCTATAAGGCCAGGCTCTCCACAAACGAATGAGAACTACTGTTGTAAACCTTACTTTTCAAGTTTTCTTCACACAATTGCCCACGAAAATACAACTCACTCTTGCCAGCTCTAAAGAGACTCCACATCGAGAGCCATCAATAGATTTCTTTTACAACAACGTGTGTGTGTGTGTTGTAAAAAGAGCTTAGTTGACTATGTCAACTTGTGTGCCGTGCCGTGCATGTAAGTATGTTTAGCTCGTTTGTTTTATTTCGGTCTGTTGCTTTTACACATTGAACAAGGATTAAACCGGCTCAAGACCTCTTGTTTTCTATATTTAAATAGAAGACAAGTTTTTAACAAAATGGCAAAGTGACATTGATTTTCGTGGCTGCACACTACTTTTATCATGATTTCGGGTCCGTGACAACCCTCTTCAGAAAGCCTTGCTGCAATTGTTGAAAGTAAAACCGAACTCTATAAGGCCAGGCTCTCCACAAACGAATGAGAACTACTGTTGTAAACCTTACTTTTCAAGTTTTCTTCACACAATTGCCCACGAAAATACAACTCACTCTTGCCAGCTCTAAAGAGACTCCACATCGAGAGCCATCAATTGTGTGAAGAAAACTTGAAAAGTAAGGTTTACAACAGTAGATCTCATTCGTTTGTGGAGAGCCTGGCCTTATAGAGTTCTTGAAAAGTAAGGTTTACAACAGTAGTTCTCATTCGTTTGTGGAGAGCCTGGCCTTATAGAGTTCGGTTTTACTTTCAACAATTGCAGCAAGGCTTTCTGAAGAGGGTTGTCACGGACCCGAAATCATGATAAAAGTAGTGTGCCACCACGAAAATCAATGTCACTTTGCCATTTTGTTAAAAACTTGTCTTCTATTTAAATATAGAAAACAAGAGGTCTTGAGCCGGTTTAATCCCTGTTCAATGTGTAAAAGCAACAGACCGAAATAAAACAAACGAGCTTAACATACTTACATGCACGGCACGGCACA
The DNA here is from genome assembly GCA_963513945.1 of Hydrotaea diabolus. NCBI lineage: Eukaryota > Metazoa > Arthropoda > Insecta > Diptera > Muscidae > Hydrotaea > Hydrotaea diabolus. The sequence continues at coordinate 25,851 of CAUPSE010000013.1, forward strand.
CAAGTTGACATAGTCAACTAAGCTCTTTTTACAACACACACACACGTTGTTGTAAAAGAAATCTATTGATGGCTCTCGATGTGGAGTCTCTTTAGAGCTGGCAAGAGTGAGTTGTATTTTCGTGGGCAATTGTGTGAAGAAAACTTGAAAAGTAAGGTTTACAACAGTAGTTCTCATTCGTTTGTGGAGAGCCTGGCCTTATAGAGTTCGGTTTTACTTTCAACAATTGCAGCAAGGCTTTCAGAAGAGGGTTGTCACGGACCCGAAATCATGATAAAAGTAGTGTGCAGCCACGAAAATCAATGTCACTTTGCCATTTTGTTAAAAACTTGTCTTCTATTTAAATATAGAAAACAAGAGGTCTTGAGCCGGTTTAATCCCTGTTCAATGTGTAGAAGCAACAGACCGAAATGAAACAAACGAGCTAAACATACTTACATGCACGGCACGGCACACAAGTTGACATAGTCAACTAAGCTCTTTTTACAACACACACACACACGTTGTTGTAAAAGAAATCTTTTGATGGCTCTCGATGTGGAGTCTCTTTAGAGCTGGCAAGAGTGAGTTGTATTTTCGTGGGCAATTGTGTGAAGAAAACTTGAAAAGTGATGTTTACAACAGTAGTTCTCATTCGTTTGTGGAGAGCCTGGCCTTATAGAGTTCGGTTTTACTTTCAACAATTGCACCAAGGCTTTCTGAAGAGGGTTGTCACGGACCCGAAATCATGATAAAAGTAGTGTGCAGTAAGGTTTACAACAGTAGTTCTCATTCGTTTGTGGAGATCCTGGCCTTATAGAGTTCGGTTTTACTTTCAACAATTGCAGCAAGGCTTTCTGAAGAGGGTTGTCACGGACCAGAAATCATGATAAAAGTAGTGTGCAGCCACGAAAATCAATGTCACTTTGCCATTTTGTTAAAAACTTGTCTTCTATTTAAATATAGAAAACAAGAGGTCTTGAGCCGGTTTAATCCCTGTTCAATGTGTAAAAGCAACAGACCGAAATAAAACAAACGAGCTAAACATACTTACATGCACGGCACGGCACACAAGTTGACATAGTCAACTAAGCTCTTTTTACAACACACACACACACGTTGTTGTAAAGAAATCTATTGATGGCTCTCGATGTGGAGTCTCTTTAGAGCTGGCAAGAGTGAGTTGTATTTTCGTGGGCAATTGTGTGAAGAAAACTTGAAAAGTAAGGTTTAAAATAGTAGTTCTCATTCGTTTGTGGAGAGCCTGGCCTTATAGAGTTCGGTTTTACTTTCAACAATTGCAGCAAGGCTTTCTGAAGAGGGTTGTCACGGACCCGAAATCATGATAAAAGTAGTGTGCCACCACGAAAATCAATGTCACTTTGCCATTTTGTTAAAAACTTGTCTTCTATTTAAATATAGAAAACAAGAGGTCTTGAGCCGGTTTAATCCCTGTTCAATGTGTAAAAGCAACAGACCGAAATAAAACAAACGAGCTTAACATACTTACATGCACGGCACGGCACACAAGTTGACATAGTCAACTAAGCTCTTTTTACAACACACACACACACGTTGTTGTAAAAGAAATCTATTGATGGCTCTCGATGTGGAGTCTCTTTAGAGCTGGCAAGAGTGAGTTGTATTTTCGTGGGCAATTGTGTGAAGAAAACTTGAAAAGTAAGGTTTACAACAGTAGTTCTCATTCGTTTGTGGAGAGCCTGGCCTTATAGAGTTCGGTTTTACTTTCAACAATTGCAGCAAGGCTTTCAGAAGAGGGTTGTCACGGACCCGAAATCATGATAAAAGTAGTGTGCAGCCACGAAAATCAATGTCACTTTGCCATTTTGTTAAAAACTTGTCTTCTATTTAAATATAGAAAACAAGAGGTCTTGAGCCGGTTTAATCCCTGTTCAATGTGTAGAAGCAGCATACCGAAATGAAACAAACGAGCTAAACATACTTACATGCACGGCACGGCACACAAGTTGACATAGTCAACTAAGCTCTTTTTACAACACACACACGTTGTTGTAAAAGAAATCTTTTGATGGCTCTCGATGTGGAGTCTCTTTAGAGCTGGCAAGAGTGAGTTGTATTTTCGTGGGCAATTGTGTGAAGAAAACTTGAAAAGTGATGTTTACAACAGTAGTTCTCATTCGTTCGTGGAGAGCCTGGCCTTATAGAGTTCGGTTTTACTTTCAACAATTGCAGCAAGGCTTTCTGAAGAGGGTTGTCACGGACCCGAAATCATGATAAAAGTAGTGTGCAGCCACGAAAATCAATGTCACTTTGCCATTTTGTTAAAAACTTGTCTTCTATTTAAATATAGAAAGCAAGAGGTCTTGAGCCGGTTTAATCCCTGTTCAATGTGTAAAAACAACAGACCGAAATAAAACAAACGAGCTAAACATACTTACATGCACGGCACGGCACACAAGTTGACATAGTCAACTAAGCTCTTTTTACAACACACACACACACGTTGTTGTAAAAGAAATCTATTGATGGCTCTCGATGTGGAGTCTCTTTAGAGCTGGCAAGAGTGAGTTGTATTTTCGTGGGCAATTGTGTGAAGAAAACTTGAAAAGTAAGGTTTAAAATAGTAGTTCTCATTCGTTTGTGGAGAGCCTGGCCTTATAGAGTTCGGTTTTACTTTCAACAATTGCAGCAAGGCTTTCTGAAGAGGGTTGTCACGGACCCGAAATCATGATAAAAGTAGTGTGCCACCACGAAAATCAATGTCACTTTGCCATTTTGTTAAAAACTTGTCTTCTATTTAAATATAGAAAACAAGAGGTCTTGAGCCGGTTTAATCCCTGTTCAATGTGTAAAAGCAACAGACCGAAATAAAACAAACGAGCTTAACATACTTACATGCACGGCACGGCACACAAGTTGACATAGTCAACTAAGCTCTTTTTACAACACACACACACACGTTGTTGTAAAAGAAATCTATTGATGGCTCTCGATGTGGAGTCTCTTTAGAGCTGGCAAGAGTGAGTTGTATTTTCGTGGGCAATTGTGTGAAGAAAACTTGAAAAGTAAGGTTTACAACAGTAGTTCTCATTCGTTTGTGGAGAGCCTGGCCTTATAGAGTTCGGTTTTACTTTCAACAATTGCAGCAAGGCTTTCAGAAGAGGGTTGTCACGGACCCGAAATCATGATAAAAGTAGTGTGCAGCCACGAAAATCAATGTCACTTTGCCATTTTGTTAAAAACTTGTCTTCTATTTAAATATAGAAAACAAGAGGTCTTGAGCCGGTTTAATCCCTGTTCAATGTGTAGAAGCAACAGACCGAAATGAAACAAACGAGCTAAACATACTTACATGCACGACACGGCACACAAGTTGACATAGTCAACTAAGCTCTTTTTACAACACACACACACACGTTGTTGTAAAAGAAATCTTTTGATGGCTCTCGATGTGGAGTCTCTTTAGAGCTGGCAAGAGTGAGTTGTATTTTCGTGGGCAATTGTGTGAAGAAAACTTGAAAAGTGATGTTTACAACAGTAGTTCTCATTCGTTTGTGGAGAGCCTGGCCTTATAGAGTTCGGTTTTACTTTCAACAATTGCAGCAAGGCTTTCTGAAGAGGGTTGTCACGGACCCGAAATCATGATAAAAGTAGTGTGCAGTAAGGTTTACAACAGTAGTTCTCATTCGTTTGTGGAGATCCTGGCCTTATAGAGTTCGGTTTTACTTTCAACAATTGCAGCAAGGCTTTCTGAAGAGGGTTGTCACGGACCAGAAATCATGATAAAAGTAGTGTGCAGCCACGAAAATCAATGTCACTTTGCCATTTTGTTAAAAACTTGTCTTCTATTTAAATATAGAAAACAAGAGGTCTTGAGCCGGTTAAATCCCTGTTCAATGTGTAAAAGCAACAGACCGAAATAAAACAAACGGCACGGCACACAAGTTGACATAGTCAACTAAGCTCTTTTTACAACACACACACACACGTTGTTGTAAAAGAAATCTATTGATGGCTCTCGATGTGGAGTCTCTTTAGAGCTGGCAAGAGTGAGTTGTATTTTCGTGGGCAATTGTGTGAAGAAAACTTGAAAAGTAAGGTTTAAAATAGTAGTTCTCATTCGTTTGTGGAGAGCCTGGCCTTATAGAGTTCGGTTTTACTTTCAACAATTGCAGCAAGGCTTTCTGAAGAGGGTTGTCACGGACCCGAAATCATGATAAAAGTAGTGTGCCACCACGAAAATCAATGTCACTTTGCCATTTTGTTAAAAACTTATCTTCTATTTAAATATAGAAAACAAGAGGTCTTGAGCTGGTTTAATCCCTGTTCAATGTGTAAAAGCAACAGACCGAAATAAAACAAACGAGCTTAACATACTTACATGCACGGCACGGCACACAAGTTGACATAGTCAACTAAGCTCTTTTTACAACACACACACACACGTTGTTGTAAAAGAAATCTATTGATGGCTCTCGATGTGGAGTCTCTTTAGAGCTGGCAAGAGTGAGTTGTATTTTCGTGGGCAATTGTGTGAAGAAAACTTGAAAAGTAAGGTTTACAACAGTAGTTCTCATTCGTTTGTGGAGAGCCTGGCCTTATAGAGTTCGGTTTTACTTTCAACAATTGCAGCAAGGCTTTCAGAAGAGGGTTGTCACGGACCCGAAATCATGATAAAAGTAGTGTGCAGCCACGAAAATCAATGTCACTTTGCCATTTTGTTAAAAACTTGTCTTCTATTTAAATATAGAAAACAAGAGGTCTTGAGCCGGTTTAATCCCTGTTCAATGTGTAGAAGCAACAGACCGAAATGAAACAAACGAGCTAAACATACTTACATGCACGGCACGGCACACAAGTTGACATAGTCAACTAAGCTCTTTTTACAACACACACACACACACGTTGTTGTAAAAGAAATCTTTTGATGGCTCTCAATGTGGAGTCTCTTTAGAGCTGGCAAGAGTGAGTTGTATTTTCGTGGGCAATTGTGTGAAGAAAACTTGAAAAGTGATGTTTACAACAGTAGTTCTCATTCGTTTGTGGAGAGCCTGGCCTTATAGAGTTCGGTTTTACTTTCAACAATTGCAGCAAGGCTTTCTGAAGAGGGTTGTCACGGACCCGAAATCATGATAAAAGTAGTGTGCAGTAAGGTTTACAACAGTAGTTCTCATTCGTTTGTGGAGATCCTGGCCTTATAGAGTTCGGTTTTACTTTCAACAATTGCAGCAAGGCTTTCTGAAGAGGGTTGTCACGGACCAGAAATCATGATAAAAGTAGTGTGCAGCCACGAAAATCAATGTCACTTTGCCATTTTGTTAAAAACTTGTCTTCTATTTAAATATAGAAAACAAGAGGTCTTGAGCCGGTTTAATCCCTGTTCAATGTGTAAAAGCAACAGACCGAAATAAAACAAACGAGCTAAACATACTTACATGCACGGCACGGCACACAAGTTGACATAGTCAACTAAGCTCTTTTTACAACACACACACACACGTTGTTGTAAAAGAAATCTATTGATGGCTCTCGATGTGGAGTCTTTTTAGAGCTGGCAAGAGTGAGTTGTATTTTCGTGGGCAATTGTGTGAAGAAAACTTGAAAAGTAAGGTTTAAAATAGTAGTTCTCATTCGTTTGTGGAGAGCCTGGCCTTATAGAGTTCGGTTTTACTTTCAACAATTGCAGCAAGGCTTTCTGAAGAGGGTTGTCACGGACCCGAAATCATGATAAAAGTAGTGTGCCACCACGAAAATCAATGTCACTTTGCCATTTTGTTAAAAACTTGTCTTCTATTTAAATATAGAAAACAAGAGGTCTTGAGCCGGTTTAATCCCTGTTCAATGTGTAAAAGCAACAGACCGAAATAAAACAAACGAGCTTAACATACTTACATGCACGGCACGGCACACAAGTTGACATAGTCAACTAAGCTCTTTTTACAACACACACACATACGTTGTTGTAAAAGAAATCTATTGATGGCTCTCGATGTGGAGTCTCTTTAGAGCTGGCAAGAGTGAGTTGTATTTTCGTGGGCAATTGTGTGAAGAAAACTTGAAAAGTAAGGTTTACAACAGTAGTTCTCATTCGTTTGTGGAGAGCCTGGCCTTAAAGAGTTCGGTTTTACTTTCAACAATTGCAGCAAGGCTTTCAGAAGAGGGTTGTCACGGACCCGAAATCATGATAAAAGTAGTGTGCAGCCACGAAAATCAATGTCACTTTGCCATTTTGTTAAAAACTTGTCTTCTATTTAAATATAGAAAACAAGAGGTCTTGAGCCGGTTTAATCCCTGTTCAATGTGTAGAAGCAACAGACCGAAATGAAACAAACGAGCTAAACATACTTACATCACGGCACGGCACACAAGTTGACATAGTCAACTAAGCTCTTTTTACAACACACACACACGTTGTTGTAAAAGAAATCTTTTGATGGCTCTCGATGTGGAGTCTCTTTAGAGCTGGCAAGAGTGAGTTGTATTTTCGTGGGCAATTGTGTGAAGAAAACTTGAAAAGTGATGTTTACAACAGTAGTTCTCATTCGTTTGTGGAGAGCCTGGCCTTATAGAGTTCGGTTTTACTTTCAACAATTGCAGCAAGGCTTTCTGAAGAGGGTTGTCACGGACCCGAAATCATGATAAAAGTAGTGTGCAGCCACGAAAATCAATGTCACTTTGCCATTTTGTTA
>CAUPSE010000013.1:35000-37376 GCA_963513945.1 Hydrotaea diabolus
AAGTAGTGTGCAGCCACGAAAATCAATGTCACTTTGTCATTTTGTTAAAAACTTGTCTTCTATTAAATATAGAAGCAAGAGGTCTTGAGCCGGTTTAATCCCTGTTCAATGTGTAAAAGCAACAGACCGAAATAAAACAAACGAGCTAAACAATTATTATTATTATTGTTAGGGCGCTCCCTAACACTTTATAGAGATTTTTCCACTCATCAAAAATGTCTTCCGTGGTTTTGTCCGTCCTCACCAGTTACGACACTGTCTCGTCGCCCTCCTGGCTGGCTACGCCACTGGCAAATGTTTCTCCGCTTCCAATTTCAACGGCCACGGCTTGACGGTCTCTTCCACAGCGACACACACTTAAGTTTGTATACGTACGTATGTGAGTATGTTGATCGGGACAGAGGGATGCGCGAATACACAAAAGTGTGAGGCAGAACGAGAAAAATAAACTGCAGCACTATTGATTGTCAACAATAAAAAAACCACCGCACTGGTTGACGAATTTGATTTTGTGTTCTTTTTTATTTTTGCTCTTCAAAGGCCTATTATTTTCAAAATTCACTTATAAATAGAAATTTACAATAACTGTGTTACACTGTATTTCCCGGTTGCTGGCCTTGGTGTCCGTCTCGCTCAACTATTAGAAAACAATTAAAATTACAACGCAAAGTGCGCGTATGTTTTTGGCAATTCAGCCACATATGAAGAGAGGCAAAGAACAAGGGCCAGCAACGGGTGAGAGGGGAGCGATACGTTCACGCACCAGGGAGGCCCTTAATGGCCGCCACATTGGTTTCCAATTAGCGCGTGAACATACCGCCCCCCTTTGCACGAATTGTGCAAAATAATAGAATTCATAATAATTCATTCATTAATTTTTGGGAAAAGTATTACAAAAACAAAGAAACAAGATAAAAAATACAGAAAAATAAAGGGGTTTCAATAACAAAATAAAATACTAATAGAATACGAGATCATTTAGTTTATCCTAAAGTTATGGTGGCGTCATTAGTGTTCCTTTGGGGACAGTTGTGGACTACTCAGTGAAACATCCTTTAACACGGGCAGTGGGCCAAACAGAGCCCAACCAAAGATCGTGTTTTGGGCAATCGGTATGTCGGCATCCTCCTGAGGCAGACCCATATACACCTTGCTGGCAACGTCCGATCCCAAAATGAGGCAGCAAGCGCCCGGGCAAAATGAATAGCTCTCGTAGCGAAGCAGACAAAGAGACAGACATACCCTTTAGATATGCGACATCCGCGACCAGAGAAGTTTTTGATATCGAATGGGCCAGCGAAATCTACCCCAGTATTGCAGAATGGGCGGCTTAATGAAGTTCTTTCGGGGGGCAAAGCGGCCATAACTTGACCTTGAAGATTTTTCCGTGCAATGACACACACCTTGCAATCGTGAATGTGTGTTTTTATTAAATTCCTTGCCTTTATGATCCAACATTCTAAACGAACCAACATTCGCCTCATGCTAAACGTAGTTAGCATGAGGCGAATTCCCCCATGTAGGGTCAGTTGATGAATAAAAGCAATATATACAATAAAAATGATGAATAAAAGCAATATATACATGAGTTCGGATAGGTTTCGCCTCCAGAGTCGTTTCTGGAATATCTAAGTTTGAGGGCCAGAAACTAGCATCCTCCTGTAACCATGGTGGTCCATACCACCAGAGCCTTTTCTCCTTTAATTCTGAAGGAGTCAGCCCCCGGGTTGCTAGATCAGCCAGATTATCGTTTGATGATACGTGCTTCCAGCTATTTCCTACCTTCTTATGAATTTTGGCAACCCTATTTGCGACGAACGTCGTCCAAGTATGCGAGGGCTTCTTTAGCCATGCCAACACAATTTTCGATTCAGACCAGAGAAACAGAGAGGCTTTAGCATTTTTCAATTGAGGCAGAATCGCATTTATTATTTCTGACAGAAGCAAAGCTCCGCAAAGTTCCAACCTTGGCAGAGAGACCTTTTTAATCGGCGCGACCTTAGATTTCGAAACAAGTAAATTCGAGTAAATTTTGTTGCCTACAATTACTCTCGCGTATAACGTAGCAGCGTAAGCCAACTCTGATGAGTCGCAAAAACTATGAAGTTCTATGATACACTGAGGAGAATAACGTACCCAACGTGGTATGTGAATTTGGTCTATTTCACAGTATTTCTCCACAAATGCCTTCCATTTCAATAGGGACAGAGGTTTCAAATGGTCATCCCACTTGATATCATCAAGCCAAAGCATGAATACCTTCGCAGTTATTATGACCGGTGCTAGCCATCCTAGCGGATCGAATAACCTCGCAATTACAGACAAAACTTCTCTCCTAGTGAACGAATTCTTGTCCTGCAGCTTTTCCGTTACGAA
>CAUPSE010000015.1:0-19000 GCA_963513945.1 Hydrotaea diabolus
TGTAATTTTTAGTCCGAATTTTACGATCTACTCAGAATGGAAACCCTGAAGGTTGTTACTGCCAAAATTTGAAGGAAATTATATTCAAAAAATAAATGCAATAAAATGTCGTTTTAAATTACCAATAAAGATTCCAGACTTGATTCAAATTTTTATATTTTTTTTTGTTCTGAAAACATGAAAAAAGTATCAGTAGGCCAATCAATGACAAATGGATGCGAACTTCTAGACAAGCGGGTGTTACGGGCGAAAACTCTGACCTCCGGGTTGAGATCACCTATCTCAGAAGAGCACATCCCGTTAAAGTACCTGTAAAAGAGTGATACGCAACCAAAACTCCGCCGATGCTCGAGTGTAATAACAGAGTTGGCCACCCTGCTATCTCCAACAAGCCTCAGCGCCCTCCTTGCACCCGGTCGAGAAACTCCAAAGAAGACCTTGAAGCATGTGATGTAGATGTTGAGGAGCTCGGAGGAAGTGAAGTATTTCTTGCACCGCTTTAAAAAACCCAGGCACTTGAATGCTTCTTTCGACACTTCAAAAATGTGTTTGTTCCAGCGAACATCACACTGAATTTTCATGCCCAGAACATCAAGAGTATCCGACTCCTTGACAACAGTTCCATTCATCAGTATTACCGATGATGTTAAGCCCGTCGATCGTTTATGACTCAACAGGCAGCAAACGAGTAAATAGGGTTTGTTGTCAGACTCAGGAGGTCATTGAGGAATATGAGAAACAGAGAGGGAGAGAGAACAGAGCCTTGCGGAACCCCTGCAATTATAGCATACTCATCGGACGAGACCCCGTCTATAACAACACATATAGAGCGATAACTGAGAAAACTCGATATGAATCGAGAAAAATCAGTACCCACTCCAAAAGCAATTAGCTTTGATAGGAGTGCGCCGTGCCACACTCTATCGAACGCCTTGGATATATCCAGAGCCACTACCTTACTTTCACTAAGTCGGTGAATTCATCGACTCCACTGCTCCGAAAGGAACGCCATCAGGTCTCCCGTAGATCGGTTTCTACGGAAGCCATACTGTCGATCGTTGAGAAGGCCATTTGACTCTATAATTTACAAAATGGTGATTAACCATACTCTCCATCACTTTCGAGAGTGCAGAGCACACTGCACTTGGGCGGTAGTTTTCAGGGTTACTAGCCTTTTTTGGGATCGGTGTTACATTGGCAATCTTCCAACACGAGGGAAAGACTCCCGCACGGTACGAGTGGTTGAAAAGAGAGCGCAATGGACGAGCTAGCGTCGAGGAACACTTATTTAGGACCAGTGCTGAGATTCCATCTGGACCCGGGGATTTATTTACGTTGAGTTCCGCAAGAATTCTTTTAACTCCTCGAGTTCGAAAAAATATCCGAGGCATAGACGAAGATACATTTTCTATCACGGGAAGTGGTTGGCTGCAATCTGGCAAGGACGATTTCCTTGCAAAAAGGCTAGCCAAGAGATTAGCCTTGCCAACCGGGTCAGTGAACAACTGGTCGTCCTTAGTGAGGGTTGGGATCGAAGATGGTTTATCCGTACCCTTTTAACAAACGACCAGAAGCTCTTGCTTCCCCTGGGAGAGGAGATAACTTTGTCTAAGTGTCCTGGCACATGCAGCCCTTTCCTGCTTGCGTAGCATATCAGTAGTGGCGTTTTTGTCCTGACGCCAGTTTCTGAAAGCTTCCTCTCTGGATCTGACAGCCTGTCGACATGTCTGGTTTAACCAACACTTATGTCTTGGCTTAACCAATATATTCTTTTTAGTAATGAAGAGCTTCATTCCAATAATAATAAGATTTACTACCATGTCTGCTGCAGCATCGATATTGTTATTAAGAAAACAGAGTTTCCGATTGAAATGCAGGAAGAAACTGTTGAGATCATCCCAATTTGCCTTTTCATAGTCGAAAATTGACCGCTTTGTGGCTGTCGATGAAACGGTACGAAGAGAAGAATATGAAAAGGATGCAGATACAATGGAGCGACCCGAGTTACCGAGAGGTGCAAGTAAATTAATCTCATATTTATCAGGATGAGAAGTTAAGAAGAGGTCAAGTATACTGCAAAATTGCCCTTCGACACACGGAATATGTGTCGGTTCGTTCACAAGATGCGCCAAATGGTTATGCGAGAAAAGTTCAGCGTATTGATCCTCCGGAGTTGTGTGACTCGAATGGGTAAGCCAGGAAACGTTATGGACATTGAAATCACCAGCAACTATAATTTCACTGTCCGGGTAACCTTCTAAAACTTGGGATATAGAGTCAGAAAGAGCGTCAAAGCCATTAAAGGAGGCCATTCTCTCCGTATTTGGGCTTCTATAGAGAATCCTGAAATGAATGGTGTGTGGTCCAATCGTGAATTTAGCCCAAAGGGAGCTAAATTCTGGATTTCTTGAGTTGAGTTGCTGCTGACTCTGGAACACAACATCATTATGTACTTACATCGCAAGTCCTCTGTGATGAAGAAAAAGAGATAGAAGGTGATACCCAGGTATATGAAAATCTAGTGGATCTGAATCTTCACACACCTGGGCCTCACAGCTTACACAAATGATGTTTCAGAAGTATGTTGTAAATTAGGGTATAAAAAACACCATATTCCAAAATAGAAAATTTATTATTTGCAAAGGAACTTTAAATTCCAACACAAAAGGTTTCATCAATTCTAAACAATAGTCAGCTAGATCAATATCTCGATAAAGAAAGCCTTGTCAGTAACATTAAAGAAGCACTTCATTGCGACAACAATCAAAAAATACATATTCTTGCTTTTATGTCAGACCATTAGCCACCAGTTATGAATGAGTTTGGAGCAACGCGTTACATGGTTAAAAAGGGTCATGGCAGTTATCCAGATTCAAGACAAACAAGAACGGGCATTTCTTCTGAAAGAATAACGTTGGTCTTACTATTTTATAATACCTTAAGAAAATGACGAGTAAAAAACAAAAATTACTTGTTTACCTTTATCACATATTCATAACAAAATTTGTATTTTTTATTTACAGGGCGTTGTGAAGAATACCGAACTTAAGCAGAACTTTCTACAAGCTCTGAAAGCTCCTGTAAAGGTGAGTTAAATGGATGAACTAATATATAACTATTGCGAATATGATAAAAAAATAAAGGGTTATCCATCTAGAGGTACTTTTTTCATTTTTTCAGAACAAAAAAAATATAAAAATTTAAATCAAGTCTGGAATCTTTATTGGTAATTTGAAACGACATTTTATTGCACTTATTTTTTGAATATAATTTCCTTCAAATTTTGGCAGCAACAACCTTCAGGGTTTCCATTCTGAGTAGATCGTAAAATTCGGACTAAAAATTACACCAAGAGGACAGAATTGGTGGACGCTGTTACTTCGGAGTGGCAAACCATATCCAAAGAAACTATCAATAATTTAATTAACTCCATGCCTCAGCGATGTGATGCAGTGCTTCAAAATAATGGATTCCTAACAAAGTAATGAAATCCAAACTAAGAGAATTTTATTTTTTGTTTGTGTAGTACAAGTTTCCATTATTTTGCCGATGACTTCAAAATGAAATTCATGCGCCTTCTATTTTGTTCTCAAAATTTATTGCTTTTACGTTATGTTATTATTTTATTTTAAAATATATTTCATTTAAAGTTTCCATTGTATTATATATATATATATATATATATATATATATATATATATATATATATATATATATATATATATATATATATATATATATATATATATATATATATATATATATATATATATATATATATATATATATATATATATATATATATATATATATATATATATATATATATATATATTGGTGGACGCAGTTACTTCGGAGTGGCAAACCATATCCAAGGATACTATCGATAATTTAATTAAGTCCATGCCTCTGCGATGTGATGCAGTGCTTAAAAATAATGAATTGGATATATATATATATATATATATATATATATATATATATATATATATATATATATATATATATATATATATATATATATATATATATATATATATATATATATATATATAATATATATATATATATATATATATATATATATATATATATATATATATATATATATATATATATGTATATATATATATATATATATATATACAACCTAGAACAGTACCATTATTAACAGACAGGCTACTCTAAATTTATCTATTATTAGTTTTGTAAAACTCCATTAGATGGCGCAGAGATACTACAATACACATAACCCTAAATTTTCACTTGTAGAGGGCGCTGTTTTCCTGCCACTCCGCCAAAAAGATAAGCCTTGTGTCGTTGGAAAGGGGAAGGTCAGAAATCAACTGGTCATTAATAGTCACGGACTAGTTTTGTCGCTAGAGGGCTTTAAAGTTGAAAATTTAATTTCTTTAATTTATTTTTCTTATACAAAAGTATAAAGCCATAAAAATTCTAATAAAAGTATGTACCATCGGAAAGAAGAATGTTCTGCCTTATCAGAAAAAACACATTGAGTGTTCAAACTCACGGTCGATGTTTTTACCTTTTTTACACGGTACCTGCACGAATGTGGGTTGCGTAACGCTGTTCTATCGTTACTTTCATGGTGTGTGTTCATCAGACATCCGTCGACTTATTCCTGACGTGAGGGTGTTTGGCAGGGATACGCGACTTTCAAGTAATTCACACCCGTTTGTTATCGATTGGCTAGTTGGCCGCACTACTTTCAGATCAAATTCGTTTTTCGCTCGTACAGTCCGTATGTGGAATCAACTTCCGGCATATGTATTTCTTAATAATTGCGGAATCCAGAAGTTCAAGACAAGAGTCAATAAACATTACTCCCTCTTTCCCACCTCCGATCCTTTACTTTCCACTCGCCAACGCAATGCACCGCATGTACTTATATAGAGGGCATCCCCTGAGTGTTGATTATTAAAAAAAAATATAGTTTTAATCAGAGATATACGATTTTGAAAAAAAGTTCAAAATAGAATAGAAGGCGCACGATTTTCATTTTTAAGTCATCGGCAAAATAATGGAAACTTGTACTACACAAACAAAAAATAAAATTCTCTTAGTTTGGATTTCATTACTTTGTTGGGAATCCATTATTTTGAAGCACTGCATCACATCGCTGAGGCATGGATTAATTAAATTATCGATAGTATCTTTGGATATGGTTTGCCACACCGAAGTAACTGCGTCCACCAATTCTGTCTTCTTGGTGTAATTTTTAGTCCGAATTTTACGATCTACTCAGAATGGAAACCCTGAAGGTTGTTACTGCCAAAATTTGAAGGAAATTATATTCAAAAAATAAATGCAATAAAATGTCGTTTCAAATTACCAATAAAGATTCCAGACTTGATTCAAATTTTTATATTTTTTTTGTTCTGAAAACATGAAAAAAGTACCTCTAGATGGATCACCCTTTATTTTTTTTATCATATTCGCAATAGTTATATGTTAGTTCATCCATTTAACTAACCTTTACAGGAGCTTTCAGAGCTTGTAGAAAGTTCTGCTTAAGTTCGTTATTCTTCACAACGCCCTGTAAATAAAAATACAAATTTTGTTATGAATATGTGATACAGGTAGAAGATATTGCATAAACAAGTAATTTTTGTTTTTTTACTCGTCATTTTCTAAAGGTAATTGCCGCAGGATATCTATACTATTATCAAATACTATAACAAACGTTATTCTTTCAGAAGAAATGCCCGTTCTTGTTTGTCTTGAATCTGGTTAACTGCCATGACCCTTTTTAACCATGTAACGCGTTGCTCCAAACTCATTCATAACTGGTGGCTAATGGTCTGACATAAAAGCAAGAATATGTATTTTTTGATTGTTGTCGCAATGAAGTGCTTCTTTAATGTTACTGACAAGGCTTTCTTTATCGATATATTGAACTAGCTGACCATTGTTTAGAATTGATGAAAGCTTTTGTGTTGGAATTTAAAGTTCCTTTGCAAATGATAAATTTTCTATTTTTGAATATGGTGTTTTTTATACCCTAATTTACAACATACTTCTGAAACATCATTTGTGTAAGCTGTTAGGCCCAGGTGTGTGAAGATTCAGATCCACTAGATTTTCATATACCTGGGTTTCACCTTCTATCTCTTTTTCTTGGGCTAAACTCACGATTGGACAACACACCATTCATTTCGGGTTTCTCTATAGAAGCCCAAATACGGAGAGAATGGCCTCCTTTAATGGCTTTGACGCTCTTTCTGACTCTATATCCCAGGTTTTATAACGTTACCAGGATAGTGAAATTATAGTTGCTGGTGATTTCAATGTCCATAACGTTTCCTGGCTTACCCATTCGAGTCATACAGCTCCGGAGGGTCAATACGCAGAACTTTTCGCGCATAACCATTTGGCGCATCTTGTGAACGAACCGACACATATTCCGTGTGTCGAAGGGCAATTTTGCAGTATACTTGACCTCTTCTTAACTTCTGATCCTGATAAATATGAGATTAATTTACTTGCACCTCTCGGTAACTCGGGTCGCTTCATTGTATCTGCATCCTTTTCATATTCTTCTCTTCGTACCGATTCATCGACAGCCACAAAGCGGTCAATTTTCGACTATGAAAAGGCAAATTGGGATGATCCCAACAGTTTCTTCCAGCATTTCAATCGGAAACTCTGTTTTTTTAATAACAATATCGATGCTGCAGCAGACATGGTAGTAAATCTTATTCTTATTGGAATGAAGCTCTTAATTCCTAAAAAGAATATATCGGTTAAGGCAAGACATAAGTGTTGGTTTAACCAGACATGTCGACAGGCTGTCAGATCCAGAGAGGAAGCTTTCAGAAACTGGCGTCAGGACAAAAATGCCACTACTGATATGCTACGCAAGCAGGAAAGGGCTGCATGTGCCAGGACACTTAGACGGGAAAAACATCTGCACGAACAACGTCTACGTGCCAAAGTTATCTCCTCTCCCAGGGGAAGCAAGAGCTTCTGGTCGGTCGTTAAAAGGATACGGGATAAACCATCTTCGATCCCAACCCTCACTAAGGACGACCAGTTGTTCACTGACCCGGTTGGCAAGGCTAATCTCTTGGCTAGCATTTTTGCAAGGAAATCGCCCTTGCCAGATTGCAGCCAACCACTTCCCGTGATAGAAAATGTATCTTCGTCTATGCCTCGGATATTTTTTCGAACTCGAGGAGTTAAAAGAATTCTTGCGGAACTCAACGTAAATAAATCCCCGGGTCCAGATGGAATCTCAGCACTGGTCCTAAATAAGTGTTCCTCGACGCTAGCTCGTCCATTGCGCAATATTTTCAACCTCTCGTACCGTGCGGGAGTCTTTCCCTCGTGTTGGAAGATTGCCAATGTAACACCGATCCCAAAAAAGGCTAGTAACCCTGAAAACTACCGCCCAAGTGCAGTGTGCTCTGCACTCTCGAAAGTGATGGAGAGTATGGTTAATCACCATTTTGTAAATTATAGAGTCAAATGGCCTTCTCAACGATCGACAGTATGGCTTCCGTAGAAACCGATCTACGGGAGACCTGATGGCGTTCCTTTCGGAGCAGTGGAGTCGATCAATTCACCGACTTAGTGAAAGTAAGGTAGTGGCTCTGGATATTTCCAAGGCGTTCGATAGAGTGTGGCACGGCGCACTCCTATCAAAGCTAATTGCTTTTGGAGTGGGTACTGATTTTTCTCGATTCATATCGAGTTTTCTCAGTGATCGCTCTATACGTGTTGTTATAGACGGGGTCTCGTCCGATGAGTATGCTATAATTGCAGGGGTTCCGCAAGGCTCTGTTCTCTCTCCCTCTCTGTTTCTCATATTCCTCAATGACCTCCTGAGTCTGACAACAAACCCTATTTACTCGTTTGCTGACGACAGCAGCATCTGTCACTCATATTCGTTCGACCATAGACCGGGTCTCACAGATACGGAGGCAATGAGGCAAAATATGACTGACACACTCAACGAAGATCTTGTCAGGGTCTCAGAGTGGGGTTTTGCAAATAGGGTCGAGTTCAATGCTAGCAAAACCCAATGCTGCCTGTTGAGCCATAAACGATCGACGGGCTTAACATTATTGGCAATACTGATGAATGGAACTGTTGTCAAGGAGTCGGATGCTCTTGATGTTCTGGGCATGAAAATTCAGTATGATGTTCGCTGGAACAAACACATTTTTGAAGTGTCGAAAAGAGCATTCAAGTGCCTGGGTTTTTTAAAGCGGTGCAAGAAATACTTCACTTCCTCCGACCTCCTCAACATCTACATCACATACATTCGGCCAAAAATGGAGTATAACTCCCACATCTGGGCGGGTGCTTCAAGGTCTTCTTTGGAGTTTCTCGACCGGGTGCAAGGGAGGGCGCTGAGGCTTGTTGGAGATAGCAGGGTGGCCAACTCTGTTATTACACTCTAGCATTGGCGGTGTGTTGATTGTGTATCACTCTTTTACAGGTACTTTAATGGGATGTGCTCTTCTGAGATAGGTGATCTCAACCCGGAGGTCAGAGTTTTCGCCCGTAACACCCGCTTGTCTAGAAGTTCGCATCCATTTGCTATTTATTGGCCTACTGATCGCACGACGCATTACAGGGAGAATTCGTTCTTCAGCCGCGTTACGTATACGAAATACCTCCCGCAGAGGTATTTCCTGCCACGTACGATATGAACAGGCTCAAATTAAATGTCCATAAACATTACTCCCTCTTTCCTTCAATACCCTAACCTATCTACCCTTGACCGATGCAATGCACTGCATATATAGGGGACACCCCCTGAGTGTTGGGCTTACATAAAAAAAGAATCAAAAAAAACATATTCTTGCTTTTATGTCAAACCATTAGCCACCAGTTATGAATGAGTTTGGAGCAACAGATTCAAGACAAACAAGAACGGGCATTTCTTTTGAAAGAATAACATTGGTTTTAGTATTTAATAAGAGTATAGATATCCTGCGGCAATTACCTTAAGAAAATGACGAGTAAAAAAAACAAAAATTACTTTTTTATGCAATATCTTCTGCCTGTATCACATATTCATAACAAAATTTGTATTTTTTATTTACAGGGCGTTGTAAAAATAACGAACTTAAGCAGAACTTTCTACAAGCTCTGAAAGCTCCTGTAAAGGTTAGTTAAATGAATGAACTAACATATAACTGTTGCAAATATGATAAAAAAAAAATATAGGGTGATCCATCTAGAGGTACTTTTTTCATTTTTTCAGAACAAAAAATAATATAAAAATTTAAATCAAGTCTGGAATCTTCATTGGTAATTTGAAACGACATTTTATTGCATTTATTTTTTGAATATAATTTCCTTCAAATTTTGGCAGCAACAACCTTCAGGGTTTCCATTCTGACTAGATCGTAAAATTCGGCCTAAAAATTACACCAAGACAGAATTGGTGGACGTAGTTACTTCGGAGTGGCAAACCATATCCAAGGATACTATCGATAATTTAATAAACTCCATGCCCCAGCGATGTGATGCAGTTCTTAAAAATAATGGATTCCCAACAAAGTATTGAAATCCAAACTAAGAGAATTTTATTTTTTGTTTGTGTAGTACAAGTTTCCATTATTTTGCCGATGACTTAAAAATGAAATTCATGCGCCTACTATTTTGTTCTCAAAATTTATTGCTTTTATGTTAATACTTTATTTTAATAATTTGTTAAATAGCCTTTTAGTTTTATAAGTTACTTTTATAATTTAGAGTTATAATGAAAATCAGAAAAAAAAAATTTCATTTAAAGTTTCCATTGTATTGTCACGCACTGTAAATATATATATATATATATATATATATATATATATATATATATATATATATATATATATATATATATATATATATATATATATATATATATATATATATATATATATATATATATATATATATATATATATATATATATATATATATATATATATATATATATATATATATATATATATATATATATATATATATATATATATATATATATATATATATATATACATTTTCACTTGTAGAGGGCGCTGTTTTCCTGCCTTGTGTCGTTGGAATGGGGAAGGTCGCAATGAGGCAAAATATGACTGACACACTCAACGAAGATCTTGTCAGGGTCTCAGAGTGGGGTTTTGCAAATAGGGTCGAGTTCAATGCTAGCAAAACCCAATGCTGCCTGTTGAGCCATAAACGATCGACGGGCTTAACATTATTGGCAATACTGATGAATGGAACTGTTGTCAAGGAGTCGGATGCTCTTGATGTTCTGGGCATGAAAATTCAGTATGATGTTCGCTGGAACAAACACATTTTTGAAGTGTCGAAAAGAGCATTCAAGTGCCTGGGTTTTTTAAAGCGGTGCAAGAAATACTTCACTTCCTCCGACCTCCTCAACATCTACATCACATACATTCGGCCAAAAATGGAGTATAACTCCCACATCTGGGCGGGTGCTTCAAGGTCTTCTTTGGAGTTTCTCGACCGGGTGCAAGGGAGGGCGCTGAGGCTTGTTGGAGATAGCAGGGTGGCCAACTCTGTTATTACACTCTAGCATTGGCGGTGTGTTGATTGTGTATCACTCTTTTACAGGTACTTTAATGGGATGTGCTCTTCTGAGATAGGTGATCTCAACCCGGAGGTCAGAGTTTTCGCCCGTAACACCCGCTTGTCTAGAAGTTCGCATCCATTTGCTATTTATTGGCCTACTGATCGCACGACGCATTACAGGGAGAATTCGTTCTTCAGCCGCGTTACGTATACGAAATACCTCCCGCAGAGGTATTTCCTGCCACGTACGATATGAACAGGCTCAAATTAAATGTCCATAAACATTACTCCCTCTTTCCTTCAATACCCTAACCTATCTACCCTTGACCGATGCAATGCACTGCATATATAGGGGACACCCCCTGAGTGTTGGGCTTACATAAAAAAAGAATCAAAAAAAACATATTCTTGCTTTTATGTCAAACCATTAGCCACCAGTTATGAATGAGTTTGGAGCAACAGATTCAAGACAAACAAGAACGGGCATTTCTTTTGAAAGAATAACATTGGTTTTAGTATTTAATAAGAGTATAGATATCCTGCGGCAATTACCTTAAGAAAATGACGAGTAAAAAAAACAAAAATTACTTTTTTATGCAATATCTTCTGCCTGTATCACATATTCATAACAAAATTTGTATTTTTTATTTACAGGGCGTTGTAAAAATAACGAACTTAAGCAGAACTTTCTACAAGCTCTGAAAGCTCCTGTAAAGGTTAGTTAAATGAATGAACTAACATATAACTGTTGCAAATATGATAAAAAAAAAATATAGGGTGATCCATCTAGAGGTACTTTTTTCATTTTTTCAGAACAAAAAATAATATAAAAATTTAAATCAAGTCTGGAATCTTCATTGGTAATTTGAAACGACATTTTATTGCATTTATTTTTTGAATATAATTTCCTTCAAATTTTGGCAGCAACAACCTTCAGGGTTTCCATTCTGACTAGATCGTAAAATTCGGCCTAAAAATTACACCAAGACAGAATTGGTGGACGTAGTTACTTCGGAGTGGCAAACCATATCCAAGGATACTATCGATAATTTAATTAACTCCATGCCCCAGCGATGTGATGCAGTACTTAAAAATAATGGATTCCCAACAAAGTATTGAAATCCAAACTAAGAGAATTTTATTTTTTGTTTGTGTAGTACAAGTTTCCATTATTTTGCCGATGACTTAAAAATGAAATTCATGCGCCTACTATTTTGTTCTCAAAATTTATTGCTTTTATGTTAATACTTTATTTTAATAATTTGTTAAATAGCCTTTTAGTTTTATAAGTTACTTTTATAATTTAGAGTTATAATGAAAATCAGAAAAAAAAAAATTTCATTTAAAGTTTCCATTGTATTGTCACGCACTGTAAATATATATATATATATATATATATATATATATATATATATATATATATATATATATATATATATATATATATATATATATATATATATATATATATATATATATATATATATATATATATATATATATATATATATATATATATATATATATATATATATATATATATATATATATATATATACATTTTCACTTGTAGAGGGCGCTGTTTTCCTGCCTTGTGTCGTTGGAATGGGGAAGGTCGCTAGAGGGCTTTAAAGTTGAAAATTTAATTTCTTTAATTTATTTTTCTTATACAAAAGTATAAAGCAGAACTTTCTACAAGCTCTGAAAGCTCCTGTAAAAGTTAGTTAAATGGATGAACTAACATATAACTGTTGCGAATATGATAAAAAAAATATAGGGTGATCCATCTAGAGGTACTTTTTTCATTTTTTCAGAACAAAAAAAAATATAAAAATTTAAATCAAGTCTGGAATCTTTATTGGTAATTTGAAACGACATTTTATTGCATTTATTTTTTGAATATAATTTCCTTCAAATTTTGGCAGCAACAACCTTCAGTGTTTCCATTCTGAGTAGATCGTAAAATTCGGACTGAAAATTACACCAAGAAGACAGAATTGGTGGACACAGTTACCTCGGATTGGCAACCCATATCCAAGGATACTATCGATAATTTAATTAACTACATGCCTCAGCGATGCGATGCAGTGCTTAAAAATAATGGATTCCCAACAAAGTATTGAAATCCAAACTAAGAGAATTTTATTTTTTGTTTGTGTAGCGCAAGTTTCCATTATTTTGCCGATGACTTAAAAATGAAATTCATGCGCCTTCTATTTTGTTCTCAAAACTTATTGCTTTTATGTTAATATTTTATTTTCATGAGTTATTAAATAGCCTTTTAGTTTTATAAGTTACTTTTATAATTTAGAGTTATAAATGGGGACCAATAATTATTAAAATCAGAAAAAAATAAATTTCATTTAAAGTTTCCATTGTATTGTCACGCACTGTATATATACACCTAATTCTGTTTTTACACGGTAGATTGGTTCCAGAAAAAACCGTGTAAAAAAAGACATTGATCGTATGTAAAAATAGGTGATTGGTTCCTTATCTCTAAAACCTATTAAAATTAATAAAAAAACAAGGATTTTTTAAGAACAAGTATTCATGTTTTTATTAAATCACATATGTCATGTGTATTTACCCAAGCATAGTTGTAAACGAGAAAAAAGATATGCTTTCGAAGCTTAAAATTATGTAATGTAAATTAAATGTATGACAAGTTCAGGAACCAAAAACAATTATGTATTTATGTAAAACAGCTATGTTGTTTTCAATTTTTAAGGTACAAAAAATTAAAATGATAATCATAAATACAGGAACATAAATTTAATTGTTGTCATCATCAGTTACTCGAACTGGACTTTCTCTTGCTCGTTCGGCATCTGCATTTTTAACAGTGAACTCTGTTATGAGCCGTTGTTGGCCAATTGCTGCTACCTCTTTGTATAATTCTTTGTAACGACCCATACAAGAATTCAGCTCACGTTGGAATTGTGCAGCTCTTTCGACATTGGGATCATTTGTGACGAAATGGTATCATAATTTATTTGCAAGTTAAAGTCCTTCTTGAATTAAATTTGCAGTAAGTTTAACAGGTTCTTCACTATCACTGCTTTCTAGAGAATCAGCATTCTCTGAGGCAAAATGTAATATTTCATCTTCGCTAAGAACTTTATCAACCAGCGAATACCAAGTCCCCACCAACTGTATGTGCCACCTGATTTTTATTTTTAACACATTCTGGCCAAATTGCTCTCCAACATGCGTTTAAGGTTGATGGCCGCAAATCTGATAATGCTAAAGCAGCATGTGCTACGCAATCTTTAATAGAAAACTTTTTCCAGACATCAATCACTGTAAGAGTTTTATCCTTCTCCAAAGTGTCCAAAATGTATCGGAATGTTCGTTTGATGTAGTAAGTTTTAAATGTTGCGATAATTCCTTGGTCCAGTGGTTGGATTAGGGATGTGGTATTCGGTGGCAGGAACAAAACTTGAACATTTTCGTGTTCCAACTGAGGATGCCCGGGTGCATTGTCTACCAACAGAAGAACTTTAAACTCTAAGCCTTTTTCATTCATATATTTTCTAGTTTCTGGCACAAAATATTTATTGAACCATTCTGTGAAAACTGTAGTTGTCACTCATGCTTTTTTATTAGCCATCCAATTGACCGGCAATGTATCAAAATCGACACCTTTCATTGCTCGAGGCTTAAGTGCCCGATTGATAAGCAGGGGCTTTAACATCCGATCTCCAGAAGCGTTACTGCAAAATAAAAATGTGACTCGATCTTTTGCAGCTTTAAAACCACCAGCTCTCTTATGCGATTGGGCCACATATGTTCTTCTCGGCATTTTTTTTCCAAAAAAGACCAGTTTCGTCTGCATTAAAGACCTGATCTGGACTGTATGCACCATCAGCAATTATTGTTTTAAGTTTTAGTGGAAATTCTTTGGCAGCTTTCTGATCCCCAGAAGCAATCTTGCCCCTGATTTTTATGTTGTGAAGCGCGTGCCTTTGGAGAAATCCTGTCAACCATCCTGTACTTGCAGAAAATAAGTAGGTCTTCTCAGGAGTTGATTGTGTAGAGGTAGATGGTTGTTCGTCTTTTATCATTTTATAAAACCTTAATGCTTGCTGTTTGATATTGTTTCCGTCTACAGGAATTCGTTTTTGTGCATTGTCCTCAAGCAATATTATGAGTGCTTTTTCCATTTTTTCTTTAGTAGCATCTCTAGTGTATGATGAAGACTTAACAGATAGTTTCGTTCCAGAAATCACCGATTGCCTAATTGAAATTTCATTTTTTTTTATTGTTCTTACTGTGGCTTCGTTTAAACCGAACATTTTGCCAAGATATGTTGAACCTTCTCCATTTCGAAGGCGATCTAAAATTTCAATTTTGGTTTCCAAAGAAATGGCTTTACGTTTTAGTTTTGTATTTGTAGTTTTCGACATTTTATTTTAGGGATACATAAAAAATTAAACAAAATTAAAAATAACTGAATGAATATAAAATATTTTTTGGCTTACCTTTTATTTTAATGCGTTAAAATTAAATTTAATGTAACGTTGGAAAAACAAATTTGCCTAAAAAATTTCTTTACGAAACACGTCTGATTGAATTTATAGTTCAGAAAATACTAACACGTTTCAATTGCTCTGGCAAGTAAATTTGCTGTATGCCCAAAAAGGGAATTCCCCTAAATTTGTGCAAAAAAAAACGAAAGAGAAACAAGTATGATTGTATGTATTCTCTTTGTGCTTTTTCTTGTTTTTGGGTGTTTTCTGGCTGTTTGTGAGCTGTGTGTGCGCTGTGTGTGTTTTTATTTATTTGTGTTGTGTCATTTTGAATCGTGCTAAATGGAATAAAATCGTGTAAAAAAATTTATTTTTTTTTTGCAAACCGTGTTAAATCAAAACCGTGTAAAAACAGAATTAGGTGTATATATATATATATACAAAAGTATAAAGCCATAAAAATTCTTATAAAACTATGTATATATATATATATATATATATATATATATATATATATATATATATATATATATATATATATATATATATATATATATATATATATATATATATATATATATATATATATATATATATATATATATATATATATATATATATATATATATATATATATATATATATATATATATATATATATATATATATATATATATATATATATATATATTGTTGCGCTCGTAGGCTGTTGTTGACTGGTTCTCCCAGGTGCTGGCAAGGTTCCTCCTCAGTTGACGGGGGTATATTCGGCGCACCCCTAATCCTCGTTGATATGGTAGCTTCTCGGCGTGAGCCCTTTCCACACAGCGATTTCAACGATCCGACGGTGCTCTCAAGGTCACTTGTTGTCTTTAAAACACCTCTTTTAATCACTGGCACAGATACTAAAGTTTATTTATATTCGGTCCAGTGCGATATGTTCAGTGTTTGTGTGACAAAATAAGAAACACTTGTACTATATTTCACAATGCCAAAGACAATGGGCTTTTCTTTATTTTATAATTAGACGAACACGAACGGTTTACGTTCACTAATAAGAAAAAAAAAATAACTAAGGATTGCTGGTGGCTTCTCTGGTGCACTGTGATGTGTTGTTTTTCTGTTGACGTTTTGATAAGAATGCCAAATTGCCGGCTTGCAGAAACTCGTATAGAACGATCGTCGACTCTCAGGCCACGCAAGGCGACGGCGTTGAAATAAACACTTTCGTTCAATACCATTGCGAAAGGGTACGTACTACGAAATGATACCCTTTCATACAGTGTTTACACAGCGAAGTGCACCAATGAAGCCGGCCACTTATTACAAGAGTGGACGGGACGTAAACGTGACGTAGACGTGACGTAAACATACCGCCCGCCTTGCATCTATATGCAACGTTATATACATTGAAGTGAGCCAAAGGGGCTTATTTGCAGGCTAAGTGTTTACTCAAAAAATACAATAAATTTTACAGACTATTCAGTTATACAAAATTTAATGAGTTAAAGGAAAAAAATGGAATGATGTTTATATTTGAATGCATGAGAAAAAAAAGAAAATAATGAAAATGATTTATCTTTAGGCATATAATTCAGGTGGCCTTAAAGTGTAAGTCAATGATTATGACGTAAATGTAAAAGTAAAATCGTTATATGACATAGTTTTAGGAATTCGATTATAGATGTAATTTTACATCGAGATCAGGTAAGTTTCAGGTAAAGTTGTTATTCTTAAATTTGTACATAGGAACAAAAAAAAAGGGTATTTCAGGTACGGTCTTTTTCTGTAGGCCACGATGGTATCTCTTTAGACCACTTTTTTACTTATCTCCGCTATCTAGTGGGCAGGTTCGCGTCGGCTTTCACCAAAGAAGACTGGACCAAACACGGTAAGCTGGATTATGGTCTGCCCGGCTCGGCCAATAGTATTTCCCCGAAATACCTGATGGGCCACATCTGCCCCGAGGACTATGTGGTACAAATAGGGTAGGTGCCAATATTTATCAGCCAGCGTAGCGTTGCCTACCACGGGATGACGAAGCGTCCAGGCGGTGTCCAGTTGAGCAGGCGGAGTCCGCGGATAGCGAGTATCGACAACCACACATCGGACATTGACACGTTCACGGTCGAATAGTCGATGTTGGAGGGAGAAAGAGGTGTGCCCACGACTGATCTCACATTTGCATCTCTCAGCCCCCTCAAGCGTGATCGTCGAGTGTCGGTAGGAGGGGTCGATGACGATCCTGACTTGTTTGCTCCAATTACCTCGTGTGGGGAAAAGGCGCACCAGCGCAGTCATGCGCACCCAGACACATTGTGGGTCCAGTTGGTGCAGCAAGGTGTTGTGTGGACGGTCACATCTGGTGCACGTGGACTCGCTAGTGCAGTCTCGGCGTTGATGCGACTGTGCCAGACATCTTCGGCACAGTTTTAACTCGTCGACTTTCTCGCGCCGTTTGTTGATATCAAGGACGAGAAAGCGAGTGCAGTCGCGGATCGCGTGAAAGCGGGTGCACACAGGACATGGATACCGTTCGTCAAAGTTAGCTGCCATAGTCTCTTTTCTGTAAGTATTAATAGTTAATTTCTTATTCACACAAACTAGAGGCTACGAGGATAAGGTGAAAAAAGTGGGTTGTTAGTTAGGGTTGGATTCTCGTGGTAAGAGGACCATTTTATGCACGGGCCTCGTAATTAAACCATTTTGTGTTCTCAATTCAGCGACTCGGACACGACCATCAGAGCCACGAAAGACCTTCGTAACCCGACCAAGACGCCACTCCGTTGGACAAATTGGTTCATTTCGGAGGACGACGAGATCGTCTGTTTGCACGTCTATTTGAGGCGTTTTCCATTTAACGCGCTTGTTCAGCTCTTTGAGATATTCCTCTTTCCACCGGCGACAAAGCTCGGAATTTAAAGCCTTAACCTTACGCCAACGGTTCAAAATACTACCAACAGAGGCCACTTCTTCAGGTTCCGCTGGAGTAAGAATGGGAGAGCCTATAAGGAAATGACCGGGAGTAAGAGCAGATAAGTCGTCAGCGTCGCTAGCAAGGGGCCCAAGAGGCCGAGAGTTTAGACACGCCTCAATGGTAGCTAGCAAGGTCGAAAACTCCTCGAAAGTAAATTTTAGTTGACCGCTGACTTTTTTAAGGTGCATTTTAAAACTTTTCACACCGGCCTCCCACAGGCCTCCCATATGAGGAGCGGCTGCTGGAATAAAATGCCATGAGACTTTCTGATGACCATATTTGGAAATTACGTCATCTTTGAACACCTTAACGTGAGTAGCGAAGTTGGCATCGATTTGTCTGGCAGCCCCTACAAAGTTGCGTCCATTATCAGAGAAGACGTTACTTGGACAACCACGGCGGGACACGAATCGGGCAAAGGCGGCCAGAAAGGCGGCGGAGGAAAGATCGCTAACGGCCTCTAGATGAATTGCTTTAGTTGCAAAACAGACGAAAAGACACGTGTACCCTTTGGTAATGCGGCAGTATCTTCCCGTGAAACTTCTTATGTCGAACGGGCCTGCAAAGTCAACTCCGGTGTTCGTAAAAGGACGACTAAAGGTAGTTCTCTCCTCTGGCAGCGCTGCCATAAATTGACCCTGGCACTTTTTCTTGTACAATACGCACTCTTTACAGTTTCTTATGTGCAACTTGACAAGATTACTGGCCTTTAGTATCCAACACTCAAGACGAATCGTGTTGAGAACAAGCCTGGGGCCTCCATGGAGAACAAGCTTGTGTACGAAGTCAACATATAGACGAGCAAGTCTGCTTCCATATGCTAGAATAATCGGGTGTCTCTCGTTGTACGATAGACCTTTCGTAGACCCTAAACGACCATTGGCACGAATAATGCGATCCTTATCCAAAAAAGGAGAAAGTGTTAGAAGCGGACTAGTAGGACCGACAATTTTCTTCTGCGACAACAGTCTATGTTCTGTGGGAAAATGGCGAA
>CAUPSE010000016.1:0-33633 GCA_963513945.1 Hydrotaea diabolus
CCATTTTGTTGTTCAGGCTTTGGGCATTTAAGTAAGCTATACGTAATCCTGTATTGTTGTTTGTTAAAACTTTTATCATACATTTTAAGTTGTCTCTGGAACTATAGTTGTTACCATTAATTATAGTTTAGAATGTAGATAAGAAATGTAAACAAGACGAATTCAGATTTTGCGTTAGTTTGGAGCTTTAAAAAGAAGATTAATGATGATTCAAATATATGAAGTACATAAATATAAGGTATACATTTGTAGAGATGAAGTTGTAATAAAGACTTAGGATGAAATGTTGTTGTAAACAGGATGTTTAGGAATATTCCGAAAAAGCTGCGTAAGCTGGTCGATACTTTTGATCAAAATAGGTGGTTCATTCCTTGTATGCTTCACATAGACAAGGCCACGTAAAGTATATACAGTATCAATGTGTTTTTGTTTTCTCAGTTTAAGTGCGTTAAGAAAAATCTGGTAATCATTAACGTAGAACGGACGATCAGAGCCAAAACCTATATGTTTCAGTAATAGGTTTGACTTGTTAGACTTTCTGAACATAGAAATATTTTTTAGAACGAAGTTTTTATCCGATGGTGAAATCAAGTTCACCATAATTACAGTGTCAGGCGGGTTTTGATTATTTCTTATATTATTCAGGCGGTAAATGGATTTTATAGTGGGAGTTCTAAAGTTAAGAGTATCACACAAGTTGTCAAAGAGTTGAAGTAAGTTCTCTCCATCCTCATATGGCACTCCGTTTATGCGGAGGTCACAGGCAACTTGTATGTTATCCTGTTTTTGTTGTTTTAAGTTTATTGCTTCAATTTCATTTTTCATTAAGTCCATATCACTTTTCATAAGATTAATTTTGTCCGCAACTGTTTCAATATTTTCTACGCGATCTGTTAGGTTAGTTACACGATCGTTCAATTTTGCCACTTCTCTTTTAAATTCACCCATACTCTTTTCTATAACGATTAAGAGTCGCGACTCGCTCTGGTGAATTAGTTCTTTTATTAGTTCCAGTGGGGAGAGTCGTAGCTAGAGAGACGTGGAGTTTTGCCTAATCCTTCTTCACTGTAGCATAAGCTTTTTCTCATAAGCGTAATCTCTCTGATGATGGCATTGTTGTAAAAATTGTGATAGCAGGTAGGACTGGTGATGTTGATATTGTGACAGGAAATATACAGTGCTTGTTCTTATTTAATTTTGTGTGGATTTAGTTTTAGTTAGGCAGTCAATGCTAGATTTAACATACATTGCGACGCCACCAGCATTTGTATATCTATCAGCACGAAAAATTTTGTAGCCTAACATGTTGTAAATACTATCATTAATCGCAGGTTGAAACCATGTTTCCGAGACACAAATAATATAAACGTTGGAGTTAATGAAGGTAAAGCGAAATTCATCCATTTTGTTGTTCAGGCTTTGGGCATTTAAGTAAGCAATACGTAATC
This sequence comes from Hydrotaea diabolus, assembly GCA_963513945.1. Classification (NCBI taxonomy): domain Eukaryota; kingdom Metazoa; phylum Arthropoda; class Insecta; order Diptera; family Muscidae; genus Hydrotaea; species Hydrotaea diabolus. The sequence goes on from CAUPSE010000016.1 coordinate 1,449, forward strand.
CTTTATTGTTGTTCGTTAAAACTTTTATCATACATTTTAAGTTGTCTCTGTAACTATAGTTGTTACCATTAATTATAGTATAGAATGTAGATAAGCAATGTAAACAAGACGAATTCAGATTTTGCGTTAGTTTGGAGCTTAACAACGAAGATTAATGTTGATTCAAATATATGAAGTACATAAATATAAGGTATACATTATTAGAGATGAAGTTGTAATAAAGACTTACGATGAAATGTTGCTGTAAACAGGATGTTCAGGAATATTCCGAAAAAGCTGCGTAAGCTGGTCGATACATTCGATCAAAATAGGTGGTTCATTCCTTGTATGCTTCACATAGACAAGGCCACGTAAAGTATATACAGTATCAATGTGTTTTTGTTTTCTCAGTTTAAGTGCGTTAAGAAATATCTTGTAATTGTAAGATGCTAGATTTTCATTAACGAAGAACGGATGATCAGAGCCAAAACCTATATGTTTCAGTAATAGGTTTGACTTGTTAGACTTTCTGAACATAGAAATATTTTTTAGGACGAAGTTTTTGTCCGATGGTGAAATCAAGTTCACCATAATTACAGTGTCAGGCGGGTTTTGATTATTTCTTATATTATTCACCCGGTAAATGGATTTTATAGTTGGAGTTCTAAACTTAAGAGTATCACACAAGTTGTCAAATAGTTAAAGTAAGTTCTCTCCATCCTCATATGGCACTCCGTTTATGCGGAGGTCACAGGCAACTTGTATGTTATCCTGTTTTTGTTGTTTTAACTTTATTGCTTCAATTTCATTTTTCATTAAGTCCATATCACTTTTCATAAGATTAATTTTGTCCGCAACTGTTTCAATATTTTCTACGCGATCTGTTAGGTTAGTTACACGATCGTTCAATTTTGCCACTTCTCTTTTAAATTCACCCATACTCTTATCTATAACGATTAAGAGTCGCGACTCGCTCTGGTGAATTAGTTCTTTTATTAGTTCCGTTTGTTTTTCGAACCGCCTATCTATGAGTTGTACAATACGGTGGGGAGAGTCGTAGTTAGAGAGACGTGGAGTTTTGCCTAATCCCTCTTCACTGTAGCATAAGCTTTCTCTCTCAAAAGCGTAATCTCTCTGATGATGGCATTGTTGTAAAAATTGTGATAGCAGGAAAGACTGGTGATGTTGATATTGTGACAGGAAATATACAGTGGTTGTTCTTATTTAAGTTTTACTATTATTCATATTTTGTATGAGTTAATATTTGTTACACGGCAATAAAAAGCACCTTTTAAAAGAGTAACACAGTGCGTCACTTAATAAGGTTTCGTTTTTAGCAAAACATCGGCAAATATAAAGGTTTTTCCTTTAAATTATTAAATATTTTTCAGAGCTTTAAAAAAATACGTTCGTTCCAATTCGATATATATATATATATATATATATATATATATATATATATATATATATATATATATATATATATATATATATATATATATATATATATATATATATATATATATATATATATATATATATATATATATATATATATATATATATACATATATATATATATATATATATATATATATATATATATATATATATATATATATATATATACCTTCTACTAACAAACAACAACAATTGTTCAAATGTCAAACAATGACACTTCGAATGTTGCCAGATTTAAAAATTGCGTTCTTCTTGGGACACCCTTTATATATATTATAAATATATATATATATATATATATATATATATATATATATATATATATATATATATATATATATATATATATATATATATATGTATATATATATATATATGTATATATATATATATATATATATATATATATATATATATATATATATATATATATATATATATATATATATATATATATATATATATATATATATATATATATATATATATATATATATATATATATATATATATATATATATATATATATATATATACATATATATATATTTATAATATATATAAAGGGTGTCCCAAGAAGAACGCAATTTTTAAATCTGGCAACATTCGAAGTGTCATTGTTTGACATTTGAACAATTGTTATTGTTTGTTAGTAGAAGGTACGAGGTTAGTAAAAATGGAGCGCTACACGAATGAACAACGCATTCTCATTGTGAAATTGTTTTACCAAAATAGTGAAAGTTTTGCGGCTACAGTTCGCAAATTGCGATCAATTTGGGGTCACAATAATGCTCCAAAAGAGTCAACTGTAAAGAGATTAATGGATAAATTTGCCGAAACTGGGTCTGTTAGTGATGTAAAGACAACAACGCGCCATCGACCAGGTCGATCGACCGAAAATGTCGCAGCTGTACGTGATGATGTCGCTCAAACTCCATCCACCTCAATTCGACACCGAGCTCAACAAATTGGTGTCTCCAAATCCACTTTGCAGCGAATTTTGACGAAAGATTTGCATCTTCATGCATACAAAATTCAATTGACTCAGGAACTGAAGCCAGCTGACTATGGACAGCGAAGGGAGTTCGTTAATTGGGTATTGGAGAGACAACATGAAAATGCTGATTTTGCCGATAAAATCATCTTCAGTGACGAGGCCCTTTTTCATCTTGATGGCTTCGTCAATAGGCAGAATTGTCGCATTTGGGGTGCGGAAAATCCTCGAGTGATTCACGAGAAGCAAATGCATCCTCAACGTGTCACTGTGTGGTGTGGTTTTTGGGCTGGAGGAATCATTGGACCTTTTTTTTATGAAAATGAGGCAGCTCAAGCGCAAACAGTCAATGGTGTTTGGTATCGTGAAATGATAACAAGTTTTTTCTTGCCTAGAATTGAAGAAATTAATGTGGAGGGCATGTGGTTCCAACAAGACGGCGCCACATGTCATACAGCCAGAGAAACAATTCAATTGCTGCATCAGTCATTTCCCGGTCGTGTTATTTCGCGTTTTGGAGATCAGAATTGGCCGTCTAGATCGTGCGATTTAACACCATTAGATTTTTTTCTTTGGGGTTGTTTGAAGTCGATGGTTTACGCGAATAAGCCGACGACGACTCAAGCCTTAAAAGACGACATTGGACGCTGCATTAATGAAATACCGCAGCATTCATTGAAAACGGTCATTGAAAATTTCATTAAAAGATCGCGTGCATGCCAGCAAAGCCGCGGCGGCCATCTGCACGATATATTGTTCCATACATAACCTCATTCTGTCTACTTTACGATATAATAAAGTTTCACGATTTTTTCTTAAATATCTGTGTTTTATTTAAAATTTAAAAATTGCGCTCTTCTTTGGACACCATATATATAATATTGAAATATTTGCGGACAAAATTAATCTTATGAAAAGTGATATGGACTTAATGAAAAATGAAATTGAAGCAATAAAGTTAAAACAACAAAAACAGGATAACATACAAGTTGCCTGTAACCTCCGCATAAACGGAGTGCCATATGAGGATGGAGAGAACTTACTTCAACTCTTTGACAACTTGTGTGATACTCTTAACTTTAGAACTCCCACTATAAAATCCATTTGATTGGTCTTACCAGTTACACGCCTGTCCCTGTGTTGTGACAGATTATAATTTGGATAAAAAATATATTTTGGTATTTTTGGACCACACTTACTCATATAGAAGCAAGTCTGAACAACGTAAGTTTCCGCACAGTGTGTCACATAAACTTTTTTTGGAAATTTATTTTTCTTTGGAGAAAATACCGAATTTGCTTAGTATTTAAAAACTTTAGCGACAGGCGATAATTCGGCAAATCGAGAATTTATCACGTTGATCAAACATTCGCACAGTGTGTCCGGATTATTTTGCCCGACATGTTTCACCTTTAAAAAATAAATATTTTATTTATTGAATTTGGTAGAAATTATCTGACTGACTTATTGCGATTTATAAAACAAATATCAAATATTATAGGAAATTGATATTTTTTATACATTTATTACCATTTTTTTCTCATTTGCACGTTCAGTTTTTCTCCCTAACTATCTTGGACAAGATCCTCCGTTTCCAACTTGACGTACACGTCAACGTGGTACTGTTGAAACAACCGGTGATATCTCAATAGGTAAAAAAAGAATATCAATTCACTATTCAACATCCTGCTGAATAGTGAATCGATAATCTTTAAAATTTATTGCAATTCGAAAATCCATTCCAGAAAAATTGTACACTAATTTACATACCAAAAATTAATTTTTGATTTTTTAAATTTTCTATCTTAAAAACCTTCTTACGACAATAAAGAACAACTGAAAAAAAGTTGAGCCAGGTCTGCCCAGCCGTTCTCAATTGATGATATATACAATTTTCACACCATTTGTATATATATATAGATTTATTTTATTATTTATTAATTAAATTTATTTAATTACAGATAAATAAAAAAATATTTTTCTATAATTCTGGAGATATTGAGGGTATTATATTATCGCGTTAAAAACCATTGGAAAGGTTAATTTGTCTAGTCTCACATATATTGAAAACAGAACATATGCTTAAAATTTCAAAAACGTTGTTTTGAGTTACAAAACATTTTTTTGCATAGATAAAATGTTAACATCCCACTACGAGACCATGAAAAAAAATTTTTGAATTGGAAAAAAAATTTAACATTTTTTTTTTACTGCTTTCTAAAAGCTATCTAAAACAATTGAGTCAACATTTTTCAGGAACTTTTTGTAATAAGTAACACACGTCTGCGAATACACACCTGTTACGCCAAAATTGAACCCCATCTAACTCAGAGAGTTCTTTACCGATCTCTTTCAAGTTTATGCCTAAACTACCATCTAATAGGCCTTACCTTGGTGCAAGTTGCATCCCGATTGGAAAACACCGATTCCAAAAGTTAGGTCACATGACATTAATTGACTCATATGTCAGATATCATATTAAACTTGAAAGTAATATAATTTCAGTTCGTGCAAGTCTTTAAGTTTTTCTTGTTTTCGACCAAATGATAAATTATGATAGCGTTTTTCGAAATCAAGTTTTGAAATCCGTCCCGAATACAAGAAGGTCTGCAAGTGGAAATGCTCTTAGTCACATTAATTACAACATACCATATTAAACTTGAAAGTAATATAATTTCAGTTCGTGCAAGTCTTTAAGTTTTTCTTGATTTCGACCAAATGATAAATTATGACAGCGTTTTTCGAAATCAAGCTTTGAAATCTCTCCCGGATACAAGAAGGTCTGCTAGTGGAAATGCTCTTAGTCACATCAATTGCAAATGATGCCAATAAACTATGAGAAACAAGAAATAAGCCCAAAATAGAAAGATTAGAGACTAGTCTTTTAGAAGAGATATGGAATCATCGTGTATATGCTATGAAAGTACATAATAATGCTATTACCATGGATGTTACAACTAAACTTTATGCTTATGTGGTATATATATATATATATATATATATATATATATATATATATATATATATATATATATATATAATATTGAAACAGTTGCGGACAAAATTAATCTTATGAAAAGTGATATGGACTTAATGAAAAATGAAATTGAAGCAATAAACTTAAAACAACAAAAACAGGATAACATACAAGTTGCCTGTGACCTCCGCATAAAGGGAGTGCCATATGAGGATGGAAAGAACTTACTTCAACTCTTTGACAACTTGTGTGATACTCTTAACTTTAGAACTTCCACTATAAAATCCATTTGATTGGTCTTACCAGTTACACGCCTGTCCCTGTGTTGTGACAGATTATAATTTGGATAAAAATATATTATGGTTTTTTTGGACCACACTTACTCATATAGAAGCAAGTCTGAACAACGTAAGTTTCCGCACAGTGTATCACATAAACTTTTTTTGGAAATTTATTTTTCTTTGGAGAAAATACCGAATTTGCTTAGTATTTAAAAACTTTAGCGACAGGCGATAATTCGGCAAATCGAGAATTTATCACGTTGATCAAACATTCGCACAATGGGTCCGGATTATTTTGCCCGAGATGTTTCACCTTTAAAAAATAAATATTTTATTTATTGAATTTGGTATAAATTATCTGACTGACTTATTGCGATTTATAAAAAAAATAGCAAATATTATAGGAAATTGATATTTTTATACATTTATTACCATTTTTTTCTCATTTGCACGCTCAGTTTTTCTCCCTAACTATCTTGGACAAGATCCTCCGTTTCGAACTTGACGTACACGTCAACGTAGTACTGTTGAAACAACCGGTGATATCTCAATAGGTAAAAAAAGAATATCGATTCACTATTCAACATCCTGCTGAATAGTGAATCGATAATCTTTAAAATTTATTGCAATTCGAAAATCCATTCCAGAAAAATTGTACACTAATTTACATACCATAAATCAATTCAGATTTTTTAAATTTTCCGACTTTTCCGGAGGGCTTTTGCAAAATTTTCTATCTTAAAAACCTTCTTACGACAATAAAGAACAACTGAAAAAAAGTTGAGCCAGGTCTGCCCAGCCTTTCTCAATTGATGATATAAACAATTTTCACACCATTTGTATATATATATAGATTTATTTTATTATTTATTAATTAAATTATTATTACAGATAAATAAAAAATATTTTTCTATAATTCTGGAGATACTGAGGGTATTATATTATCGCGTTAAAACCATTCGAAAGGTTAATTTGTCTAGTCTCACATATATTGAAAACAGAACATATGCTAAAAATTTCAAAAACGTTGTTTTGAGTCAAAAAACATTTTTTTGCATAGATAAAATGTTAACATCCCACTACGAGACCATGAAAAAAAATTTTTGAATTGGAAAAAAAATTTAACATTGTTTTTAACTGTTTTCTAAAAGCTATCTAAAGCAATTAAGTCAACATTTTTCAGGAACTTTTTGTAATAAGTAACACACGTCTGCGAATACACACCTGTTACGCCAAAATTGAACCCCATCTAACTCAGAGAGTTCTTTACCGATCTCTTTCAAGTTTATGCCATACCATCTAATAGGGCTAACCTTGGTGCAAGTTGCATCCCGATTGGAAAACACCGATTCCAAAAGTTAGGCCACATGACATTTATTGACCCATATGTCAGATATCATATTAAACTTGAAAGTAATATAATTTCAGTTCGTGCAAGTCTTAAAGTTTTTCTTGTTTTCGACCAAATGTTAAATTATGACAGCGTTTTTCGAAATCAAGTTTTGAAATCCCTCCCGAATTCAAGAAGGTCTGCAAGTGGAAATGCTCTTAGTCACATCAAATACAACATACCATATTAAACTTGAAAGTAATATATATATATATATATATATATATATTTATATATATATATATATATATATATATATATATATATATATATATATATATATATATATATATATATATATATATATATATATATATATATATATATATATATATATATATATATATATATATATATATATATATATATATATATATATATATATATATATATATATATATATATATATATATATATATATATATATATATATATATATATATATATATATATATAAGTTAACACATTGTCCAACTCGTTGGCCTTATTATTCCTATCACGCATACCCACATCAACTCAGTTTATCTGTGACACTTAAGAAACATAAAGTAGGCTGGGGATAGAAAAAGTTGATGTCATTGTATTGGAATAAAAATAAAAGCATATTATAATTAACGACGGAATAGAACAGTATTGAAGTCTTGCGTTTTAATTGGAAATAACCAAGCTGAAAGTAAGCAATAAACTCAACCGCAAATTAAACCTTTGCGTTCAATACAAAGGAGCCAGTCGACTCTCAACCTTAATTTTTTCGCCCTCATTTCAGGAGCGCGTTAATTGGCGCCCGATCAGGGACACCCTGAAAAAATTGAGGTCCTTGAAGAAAATACTCTCTAAGATGTAATATCCTTGGAGACCAAGTGCGACGGGGCCATCGGTGAAAGTGAAACGGATAAACAGTGTTGTGCTTGTAGGAAAACGTTTGCAGTGTTAATAGGAAATGAACAGATGAAAGCTTAATTGGTAATTAAAATTAAAGTGAAAAGAACCTTGACAGTGAATCCTTCCAAGTGGCTTGGTGTGGTGTCGAAAATTGGCAGGAGATGAAAAAAAGAGTTTAAATGAGAATAAGTTGCACAGCGATTCACCACCTTCGGGGGGACCCTCCTGGCAATAATTCTTTTATCTTAATATAGTCAATATCCTGCTAATCAAAGTGTTAATTAAAGAAGCTAGTTGGAGGATACCAAAATCAAGGAGTTTTTTCCGAACTAAAACCAAACAAAAAAGCTTGCAAAAATCACTTCTTACTGTAAATTGAACTAAACTAAATTTGGAAGACAAGTGCAAAACAATCCTCCGTAAGCATCACCAGTGGCCGTCGTCACACTTGAACTGGTTGGAGTAAGTTGTGTAACTAAGACACTTGGGTCAACTACTCTCGCTGGTTACTGGTTGGAGCAAGTTGTGTACCTAAATACTTAGGTCAACCACTCCCGCCGGGACTCTAATGGTTAACGATTTTGTGATCCTGCAATAGCTGCCATATATGGTTCAAGGTACGCCCTAAAGGGTGCACGTTGTCGTCCACAAGGGAACACGGCAGCTATTCCTTGGTCGCGGCAGCAACATTCCAACGTTCACATGGGAACACGCTGGAGATTGCAATAGGTCCAAAATACCGTTGTGAAGCAAGCCCTGCCCTAGTAGGATGCCTTCAATCTGATTGTTGGCAAACAAACGGGATAACACGGCCCTTCCTCGACCAAATACGTGATTCATCCTTAGATGCACCACACATAGAAATCCACGTGATTCATCCTTAGATGCACGTTGCAAAATATTAAGACAATAAAATCTAAAAATAACCCCTTTTTCATCATCAAAGCACTGATACGTTTTTTTACACGTTGCAGGATATTTCAACAATAAAAAATCAATTACATAAGCAATCGAGTCAACCCTGCAGCCAAATCACAGGAAGAAGCGTTTTTTTTAAACAAGAATACTAAAATTTGTGTTTAATGGAAGCATTAACCCAGTCGGTGATCGAATTGAATGGTTCAATTGCTGCCCTTATGGGAGAAATCTAAGGGAGCAGAGGCAAGGATTCGTCAGCTTGAAGAGCTAAACCAATCGGCCGCAGCGTCGGCGGTAGTCACACCTTTAAGGGGACCCGCAACGGAAAAAGAATTAAAAGAAGTCAGTAGACTTCCAGACTCGGTTAAGGACCTTGAGATATTCGAGGGTGATCCGGTGCAGTATGTTTATTGGGTGCATTCGGTAGAAGGAATTTTAGAAGATTATAAAATCGTGCGTTCTAAGCCTATCTATAAGGCAATTCTTAAAACAATTCGAGGAAAGATTAGAGGTAAAGCTAACGCGGCTTTAATTTCGCACAACATTTTCGACGGTGATCGGCTCGCAATGAAAACTTGCCTTTCGTTGCATTATGCTGACAAGAGGGATATACGAACCCTTGAGCATCAGCTGGGACAACTGTCACAAGGAAGTTCAAGCCTCGACGAATTCTACGCAAGGGTGAACCACCAAATATCTCTAATCATCAACAAGCTCAAATCAGGGGATCAGTCTGCCGAGGTTGTAGACGCGTTAATCGAAACATGCAGGAACACAAAAGAGCCCACAGAAATCACATGGAAAACAAGGCGCAAATTTTGGAGCGGTACTATTTTCCAAATATGGCGAGTCGCATAAAAATGTACACTAAGGGACGTGAGACCTGCTTAATGAACAAATACGGCGGGCACCATTTTGTCCCCGAGTTAGAAGATACACCTATTCCCGAAAATCCGTGTGACATCCTGCACATAGATATTTTCGAAATCCAAGGCGAGAAATTCTTAAGTTGTTTAGATAAATTTTCGAAGTTTGGAAAATTTTTTCATATCAAAAATAGATCCGCGGTTCACTTACGCAGTAAATTTGCAAAAATTATCCATTACTTCACCGCGCCTCGAATGATAGTCACCGACAACGAACGAGGCTTCGTCAGCCCTATGGTAGCTAATTACGTTAGAGGTTTGGGCATCAAATTTTACCAAACCCCGATTCAAAGGAGTGAGTGAGGAGAGGCTGCATTCCACAATCATAGAAATATACCGTTGCTTAAAAAGGGAGATAAGTGTCGAGAACCCTAAGGAACTACTATGCATAGCAGTTGACCGAACCAAACGGATTAATTATCAGAATTTAACAAATTTCCAAGCCAGGGTGTTTTCGGAGGTCAGGGAACAAATCAAAAAGAATCAAGAAATGCGGAACCTACGAGTAAATAAAAAAAGGAAAAAGGGTAGAAACTATGAGCCAGGAGACGTCTTGTACGTTAAGAATAAGCAAATCAAAGGAAAGGAGAAACCGGTTTACGCCAAAGAGATAGTAGGAAAGAATAATAGGGTAACAATTGAAACCAACAAGGGTAAACGAATCCATAAAACACAGGTGAAAAATTCGTAAAAAATACATGAGATTAGTAACCACTAAAGTAAAATGGACTCCCGGTAAAAGGATTCAACTAATTTGCTGAAGTAAAATCTTAATAAGTCTGAAACTCAAAGACTCTAGAAACCAATGAAAAAATAAAAGAATTTTAGAGTAAAAATTAAATTAGTAAAAATTTTTACACACTACTAACTACTTACTTCTTGCTAACTCGCTGATAACTTGTGCACATAAACCTAGTAAATAATGCTTAGAGCACAGGCGAGCAATCTAAAGTCTTAAGAACATACTAACACATTAACTTATAAACTACTATTATCATTAGGAATATTGCTGACGATATCAACCAACGCACTGGACGTCTTTGAGTACGATGCACCAATCGTAACCATTCAACAAGGCAGCGGTTGAATTATCGATGGCCACTTCACAAAAGCTGAAACTTAAGGACTAATAGGCAATTGCAACTCTATCAATAATGCAACAATTAGTGAGATGCCCTCTTTTGAAATATTCCTGGGGGATGGTTGCATGGCCCGCCTGCTCAAGGGCGGAAAATAAGCGCAGATATCCAGCTACCGAAGATCCATACAATAGCAGACCAAGGCCAAGTCAAAGTAACCTTAAAAAGTCTCCCAACAACTTATGTTGATCTACGGGACGCAGATATTTAGAGGGGGGGCAGTTAACACATTGCCCAAATCGTTGGCCTTATCATTCCTATCACCCATACCCATATCAACTCAGTTTATCTGTGACACTTAAGAAACATAAAGTAGGCTGGGGATAGAAAAAGTTGATGTCATTGTATTGGAATAAAAATAAAAGCATATTATAATTAACGACGGAATAGAACAGTATTGAAGTCTTGCGTTTTAATTGGAAATAACCAAGCTGAAAGGAAGCAATAAACTCAACCGCAAATTAAACCTTTGCGTTCAATACAAAGGAGCCAGTCGACTCTCAACCTTAATTTTTTCGCCCTCCTTTCAGGAGCGCGTTAATTTATATATATGGTCGAAATCAAGAAAAAACTTAAAGACTTGCACGAACTGAAATTATATTACTTTCAAGTTTAATATGGTATTTTGTAATTGATGTGACTAAGAGCATTTCCACTTGCAGACCTTGTATCCGGGAGAGATTTCAAAACATGATTTCGAAAAACGCGGTCACAATTTATCATTTGTTCGAAAACAAGAAAAACTTAAAGACAAGTTTAATATGGTATCTGACATATGGGTCAATTAATGTCATGTGACCTAACTTTAGGAATCGGTGTTTTCCAATCGGGATGCAACTTGCACCACTATTAGATGGTAGTTAAGCATAAACTTGAAAGAGATCGGTAAAGAACTCTCTGAGTTAGATGGGGTTCAATTTTGGCGTAACAGGTGTGTATTCGCAGACGTGTGTTACTTATTACATAAAGTTCCTGAAAAAATTTGTCTCAATTGTTTTAGATAGCTTTTAGAAAAAAGTAAAAAAAAATGTTAACTTTTTTGGCAATTCAAAAATTTTTTTTCATGGTCTCTTAGTGGGATGTGAACATTTTATCTATGCAAAAAAATGTTTTGTGACTCAAAACAACGTTTTTGGAATTTTAAGCATATGTTCTATTTTCAATATATGTGAGACTAGACAAATTAACCTTCCCAACGGGTTTAAACGCGATAATATAATACCCTCAGTATCTCCAGAATTATAGAAAAATATTTTTTTATTTGTAAAAATAATAATAATAAATAATCTGTAATAATAATTTAATTAATAAATAATAAAATAAATCTATATATATACAATATGTGTGAAAAATGTATATTGAGAACGGTTGGGCAGACGGCTGGGCAGACTTGGCTCAAGTTTTTTTTCAGTTGTTCTTTATTGTCGGAAGAAGGTTTTTAAGATAGAAAATTTTGGAAAAACCCTCCGGAAAAGTCGGAAAATTTAAAAAATCAAAAATTGATTTTTTATATTTAAATTTGTGTACAATTTTTCTGGAATGGCTTTTCGAATGGCAATAAAGCCATTCCATTCCATCAATAAAGATTATTGATTCACTATACAGCAGGATGTTGAATAGTGAATCGATAATCTTTTTTTACCTATTGAGGAGTTCGAAACGGAGGATCTTGTCCTAGAAAGTTAGGGATAAAACTGAACGTGCAAATGAGAAAAATGGTAATAAATGTATAAAAAATAACAATTTCCTATAATATTTGATATTTGTTTTATAAATCGCAATAAGTCATTCAGATAATTTCTACCAAATTCAATTATTTCGGTCTGTTGCTTTTACACATTGATCAAGGATTGAACCGGCTCAAGACCTCTTTTCACAACACACACACGTTGTTGTAAAAGAAATCTACTGATGGCTCTCGATGTGGAGTCTCTTTAGAGGTGGCAAGAGTGAGTTGTATTTTCGTGGCAATTGTGTGAAGAAAACTTGAAAAGTAAGGTTTGCAACAGTAGTTCTCATTCGTTTGGGGAGAGCCTGGCTTTATAAAGTTCGGTTTTACTTTCAACAATTGCAGCAAGGCTTTCTAAAGAGGGTTGTCACGGACCCGAAATCATGATAAAAGTAGTGTGCAGCCACGAAAATCAATGTCACTTTGCCATTTTGTTAAAAACTTGTCTTCTATTTAAATATAAAAGCAAGAGGTCTTGCAACAGACCGAAATAAAACAAACGAGCTAAACATAGTTGACATAGTCAACTAAACTCTTTTCACAACACACACACACGTTGTTGTAAAAGAAATCTCCCAGCTGCGGAAATCATGGGCTGGAAGGCCTTCTATCAGGTCTGCTTATGATGTCCGAATGCCTTCCAACGCCATTGCCACTTTCTTTCCATTTAACATAGCGTGAGATTGGGAGGCAAGGCCTTCCATCCCCGCTTCCTACAAGAAGGCCTTCCAGAAGGACTTAAAGAGAAGGTCTTCTGAAGGCATTTAAAGTACAAGCCTGCTGAAGGCCTGCATAAAGAAGGCACAAATCATATTCGCAAAAATCAGGCCTTCCACAAGGGCTTAAAATGAAGGCCTGCTTGAGGTCTGAAACCACATGCCCGTTAGAAGGCCTTCCCAAGTGAATCCAATGAAACGATATTTTTAAAAATAATTGTTTATATATATTCTGACAATAGTTTCAATACTATATATAATAAAGTAAAATAATTCAATTCATATTTAATTCAATATAACACCATAAAAAGTAGAAAACATAATGAAATTAATTGCAACAGTTTTCTTTTTTGGATTCTAAGCACTTAGCCTTATAAATTTTATTTTTTCCCTGTTTAAATGCCATTTTTATTGTATCTTTGTATTTGCTCTATGTTGCTATTTCAGACTCAACGGCTTTGAAAAATAAATCATTTATATTACTAAAGGATTTAAAAGATTTTTTTCCTTGATGCCCATCGTAATTGAAATCTTTTATGATTTGGTCTCCCAACAAATTACGAACATTTTTTAGCAATCCGCCTCTTTTAGTAATTTTGTTTACAGCTTCTACGAATTCGGTATCATCGGTAACAATGCTTAGCTCCTCTTCTATCTCATTTAGTTCATCTAAGGTTTCAATTGGGAACAATTTGTTTATTTTCTTGTTTTTGGCTTTCTGTTCATTTAGTTGTTTTAAGACTTCTTTAATTTCCGCTAGTTCGCCGGCAAGAACATGATTTTGAATCTTAAAATGCAAAAATAGAGACAATGTTGGGTGATTTAGTATAACCCTGGATAACTAAACCAGAAGAGAAAATTGTAATTACTAGGACCCATTTGTTCAAAACTTAAACTGCTGTATTCACAAAACTTAAAAGAGGTTTATAAGGCTGTAATAGGCAAAATTTCCTTTATAGTGTTCTCTATTGTAGACTTATAAAACTCTTTTAAGTTTTGTGAATACGGCTGAAAGTCTTTTTTTGTAAAGGGATTTAGTAATTACTTTTTTATCCATACAGGCTATGAACTACATGTGTAAATATGCAATGCAATTTTAAAATACTCACCACCAATTTTTGCCAACACTGTTTTTATTGTCTTATCATTCATTTTGAACGTCCAATTTGGTATTTGCTTTCTTCTAAAAATTGTATTATATGCGTCATTCAATTCATGCGTCATTTAAAAAAAATATCGTGGAAAAAATGAGAGATTTTTCCATAGGAAAAGCTGCGAGTTTGCAATAAATATTTTTGAGAGGAAATTTGTCTTCAGTTTGCTCTACTAAGTCCCCTACATAGATTCCCAAACTTAAGGATTGGACAGGAACGTCGTAAAAATTTCTTAAATTTTGAACCTTTTTCCCTTTAATATACCCATCATTTTCGTCACTAAAGCCTGTAATAATAATTGGTATAAAGGGTTCAATCGAACAAAAATTATTTGGACGGGTAGTGCTGAGAAAAAAATGTCCCGTTTGAAAGCTCAATATATATTCTTGAACAGATTTCTTAAATTTTACGAGATTTATAGGAACCTCTACCGGCAAGTCATAAAATTGATTGTGAATTTGTTCCAAAACTTTCGTTGGGTTCCGAATTCGTTTTTTCACATTTTGTAAAAAATTCTCAAAACAATAGGCCGAAAACTGAGGAGCAATAGCGAAGTCATTGACACATTGTGCCAAATGCAGCAGCTACTTGGCCCAAATATTTGTTCAAAATTCTCTAGAAATTGTTTTAAAAGTTCTTCCGCCGTACTTATATTTACCCGAAAATGTTTTGGTGTTGACAGTAATCTATAAGCTGCATGTAAAAGTAAAAGTTCGTAATAAATATCGTCATCAATAATGCTTTTTAAAACGATAGGACCGTAATACAGAATGAACTGGCGAAATTGTGTAGCTTTCCACCTTAATATTTCTTCGGTTCCTCGCGGTTTTCTTTGAAATTCCTTTGGAACATAGGGAGAAATTTCTACTAGTCGCTTAGAAAGTATTTGCTTACAATTTTCTGGGACCTTTTTCGTAATTTTGTTATCCAATAAAGCAACCAGCACTTTTTTGTAACACCTAAGTCTACTAAATGCATAGGTTCCAGAGGAAATTGCGTAATCATTTTTATTCCCATATTTTCTAGTAAACTATGACGTTCTACCTAAGGATGTTTGTGGAATATTTTCTGTTTCCTTTTAAAAAAATCTTCATCTGTCCTAAGTTCGCCTACATATGAAGAAAATGTAGTGACTCGGTTCACTATTTTGCCGATTTGGTAGCACTTCATGCACCCATTGAGTGAATTGTGGCTTACTACATTACAAAGAAAAGATCGTGTAGGGGTGTCGCATATGAAAGCCCTAATTTGTACATCAATGTTTCTGCCATGCAATTCTATACCCTTTTCAATTAGCGATTTTGCTTCGTACACAAAGTCGTGCAAATAATTATCAACGTCAAAAGGTTTTTTGCTTCCTACGTAGCAGCCGATCAAAAATACATCACCATTTTCAATATTAATAATTTTGGCCATTATTGGCCAAACTGATGTAGAGGAGCTCTTAAATAATGGTAAACCATCTACTCCAATATCTAAAGAAATATTTTCGATATTTCTTAGAATAGACTCAGAGAGTTTACTCAATTGATGCGTTAAACCTAAATGATAGTAAGTACCAGGAGAAACTGTCCTTATAACAATTTTTGCCTTACCTCTTTGCAAAAGACCGCCAAAGCTTTTTGGAACTATTATGTTCTCTGAATTTAATATTTTAAGAAGTCCATTTACACTACTTCGCGTGGGATGAAACTGTTCGTACCATTTCACTAATTTTGCAGTCAGATTAATTTCCTCACTCTCTGCATTATTTTCTGAGGTATCAACATTTTCATTGAATACGTCATTACCTACGACGTTCACGACACTCTCATACAAAACCTCAGAAGTATTAATTTCACATGGCTTTTCTTCTACAACACTGCCTTTAAATTTCTTTAACAAATTTTCTCTTTCCAATTTTATGCGTCTCTTAATTGTAGCTCTACTCATGTCTATTTCATTAAAAATATTCACTTGCAAAAATATTACCTTTTTGGCACTGATACACTGGAATGACAACTGAATGAGCCAACGCATTAACAGAAACTGATATCAACTGATAGTGTTTTATGAGATCTGTTTTCGTTTTGTTTTCACTTGCTCTTTTTAGCCCCCTCTCTAAACTTCTGCGTTGGAATTTGTGTAACGGGATAATTCTTTTTTTTTTGGTGCTCTTTCATTTGTGTTGTATTTAAGCACGCTGGACGACGAACACACGCTACTGCATTCCCTCTGCATTCATTTAGAAGGCCTGCATCATGCCGTCAAAAAGGAGGATTTATTAAAATAAAAAAGAAAGCAATGGCAAGGCCTTCTGGCAGGCCTGATATTGGCTTGCCTGCAACTGATCGTAAATCATGCTTGTCGCAGGCCTTATATAAGACAGCCCTTGCCAAATAAGGCCTTCTGTATGCCGTATATATGGAAGGCCTACTAATTTCCGCCGCTGGGCTATTGATGGCTCTCGATGTGGAGTCTCTTTAGAGGTGGCAAGAGTGAGTTGTTTGACTCAATTGTTTTAGATAGCTTTTAGAAAAAAGTAAACAAAAATGTTAACTTTTTTTTGCCAATTCAAAATTTTTTTTCATGGTCTCTTAGTGGGATGTGAACATTTTATCTATGCAAAAAAATGTTTTGTGACTCAAAACAACGTTTTTGAAATTTTAAGCATATGTTATATTTTCAATTTATGTGAGACTAGACAAATGAACCCTTCCAACGGGTTTTAACGCGATAATATAATACCCTCAGTATCTCCAGAATTATAAAATTTTTTTTTTTTATTTGTAATAATAATAATAGTAATAAATAATCTGTAATAATAATTTAATTAATAAATAATAAAATAAATCTATATATATATATATATATATATATATATATATATATATATATATATATATATATATATATATATATATATATATATATATATATATATATATATATATATATATATATATATATATATACAATATGTGTGAAAAATGTATATATCATCAATTGAGAACGGCTGGGCAGACTTGGCTCAACTTTTTTTTCAGTTGTTCTTTATTGTCGGAAGAAGGTTTTTAAGATAGAAAATTTTGGAAAAACCCTCCGGAAAAGTCGGAAAATTTAAAAAATCAAAAACGGATTTTTGGTATGTAAATTTGTGTACAATTTTTCTGGAATGGCTTTTCGAATGGCAATAAATTTTAAAGATTATTGATTCACTATACAGCAGGATGTTGAATAGTGAATCGATAATCTTTTTTTGCCTATTGAGATATCACCGGTTGTTTCAACAGTACTACGTTGACGTGTACGAAGTTCGAAACGGAGGATCTTGTTCTAGAAAGTTAGGGATAAAACTGAACGTGCAAATGAGAAAAAATGGTTATAAATGTATAAAAAATATCAATTTCCTGTAATATTTGATATTTGTTTTATAAATCGCAATAAGTCATTCAGATAATTTCTACCAAATTCAATAAATAAAATAGTTATTGTTTAGCTCGTTTGTTTTATTTCGGTCTGTTGCTTTTACACATTGAACAGGGATTGAACCGGCTCAATACCTCTTTTCACAACACCCACACACGTTGTTGTAAAAGAAATCTATTGATGGCAGCAAGGCTTTCTAAAGAGCAAGGCTTTCTAAAGAGGGTTGTCACGGACCCGTAATCATGATAAAAGTAGTGTGCAGCCACGAACATCAATGTCACTTTGCCATTTTGTTAAAAACTTGTCTGCTATTTAAATAAAGAGGCAAGAGGTCTTGAGCCGGTTTAATCCCTGTTCAATGTGTTAAAGCAACAGACCGAAATAAATTAAACGAGCTAAACATACGTACATGCACGGCACGGCACACAAGTTGACATAGTCAACTAAACTCTTTTCACAACACACACACACGTTGTTGTAAAATAAATCTATTGATGGCTCTCGATGTGGAGTCTCTTTAGAGGTGGCAAGAGTGAGTTGTTTGACTCAATTATTTTAGATAGCTTTTAGAAAAAAGTAAAAAAAAAAATGTTAACTTTTTTTGCCAATTCAAAAATTTTTTTTCATGGTCTCTGTTATTCTAGAGACCACGCAGGTGAAGAAATCTTGCTGTAGCTTTCATGTGGCAAAGGAAAATGATGATCTCTTTTATGTTTGATATAGGAAATCCAATGGAGAAAGTCGAAGTTTATTCATTTGTATTGGCATTGTTAAAGGAGGTAATGAAATCCCTTACCGTAAGAGGCAGCTAGGGG
Organism: Hydrotaea diabolus; assembly: GCA_963513945.1. Lineage (NCBI taxonomy): Eukaryota > Metazoa > Arthropoda > Insecta > Diptera > Muscidae > Hydrotaea > Hydrotaea diabolus. The sequence goes on from CAUPSE010000016.1 coordinate 20,218, forward strand.
CTTCTCACACTCGGGTGGCCAGGGAGCTATCCCACTTGTTTCAATGATAGGGTTTTGTAAAGGTTTTGTTGCTTGAAAACATTTGTCGCCCTATTTCCCCATTTTCAGTAACTCTGCTGTGTGGGGGTTTTTTTAATGTGTCTTAAAAAGGTCGTTACTATTTACAACATGCGTTTTATAAGACTTGAGGACGTAGTGAGGGCCTTATCCCACTTGTTGCAATAATGGGGTCTTGTTAAGGTTTTGCGGTTTGGAGGCATTTGTCTCTCTTTTTGACTTTTGGCGCCTGATTTTCGGGGAGTAAATTGCTGTGTGAAAGTTTTTCTTTAATATTCTTTAAAAGAATGTTTGTAGCTCAGATGAATTTTTAAGAATTTTACTTTTCGTTTATTAAATGTTATCTTTTACTCTTATCCATGAAAGTGTGATCGCATTAATTGTTAAGAGTTCACCCTCCTTTTAGGGCATTATTCACGGGTTTGGGAGGTTTTGGGAATTTTGCGTGCTCGAGTGTTTTCAAATTTTCTGGTCTCTAGCCTATTTAAATGCTAGAATTGTTCGATGATACCATACATTGTTTGGTAGACTAGATTATCGATCGATTGGTAAATGTAAATTAACTATTTTCCTATGTAAATTTCGTAGTAATAAACTTGAGCAGTTTTTTATTCTGGTTCGAGACCTTTATGTTGTTTCTTTTTCAGAATCAACTTAAAAAGAAGAAATTTGTGAAATGTATTTGCTACGGATGCCAGGCAGACTGTACAGCTGTTTCTAAACCCGCCAAGGTTTTTCATCAGCAGTCTTTGGCAGCGATTACTTCGGCCACAAATCAAATGACTTATACGGGAGACTCATTTTTATTAATGAGAATTACCCTTTGTGTATAGTCTTCGAACTGTGCGTAGAGCAATCTTCAACGCGCAATATCATTTCCACCAATTCCGTTTCGCATGGGTCTTCGTTGAAAACCACAAATGCAAAAAGCACAATCAAAGTGTGCATGTTTTTTGTGCGTACATATACTCATACATGCGTTGCACATTAGGGCGTACCAATCCTTTTTAATAGTTTTTTCGTTTTTTGTTATTTATTCGGTCTTTTATCATTATTATGACTTGAGCAGTTTTTTATTCTGGTTCGAGACCTTTATGTTGTTTCTTTTTCAGAATCAACTTAAAAAGAAGAAATTGGTGAAATGTATTTTATTTATTTTTTTAATTGGTGTCCGCTTTTTCTTCTTGGTGGTTTGAATAAGGGTTTCGTGGTTGGGACATCAGTGGGAGGCGAGGTAAAAAAGAACCCTGTCATTCTCTTATCTGTAAGAGTGTGATCGCGGAAAATGTTATGTGTCACCCCGTTTTTTGGAAATGTACGATTACTGTGTGGTGTTGTTTTAGTTCTTTACAGGAGCTTACTAAACCATTGTCTTCGAATTTTCTTTCGAAAACGTATCTGAACAACACCTTGTTATCAATTTTTGGAGATTGCGACAAAAATAATTTTTTGGCACATCCAATGCCAACACTTTTTTGTTGCAGGTCGATTGATTATAAACGGTGCTTGTTGGCTGTAACAATTATGAAAAGTAATTTTAAAGTTATAATGCTCTTTATGTAAATTGATTTAAAACACTTCATAACTTTTGAATAAAAACTACAATTTATTAGCGGAATACAAACACTTCGATGTCAACAGAAAGATAATGTGATAAATTCCATAGAAAAATCTGTAAAATTGCAGTGTGTTTGATGAATATCTGGCACATTGTACACAATAGAAGAACTGTTTTTTGTTTCCCTGGAAAGTAATACACATGTCTATTTTACATTCGAAAAATCGTTACAAACCCAGCATTTAGAGTAATTTTTGGGCTATTATTATTTTTGACATGAACGAACTAGCGAAAGCCATTAATTAAAAACCATCTGCTTAATGTATGTTTTGCTGATGTACTTTATTTATTTAATAGAGAATATACAATTTTAGATTATAAAAATTTCTTATGATAGATAATTTAATAGTGAACATCAAATCTGGGTGATACAACGTGGCCTCCTTGGTGTGATGATTGGAGGCTCGACTATCATACATTTCTACCTACGGGTAAGAACATCAAACAATTTTTCAGCGGCGGGTTTTCAGCTCGTAAATACCGACGGCTTTATAAGTAACAGATTAATCATTAAGCCATCTTAATACTACTCTGTAAAATGCATTAGCCGCTTGGAGCCCTCGTTAAATAGCAGGTTCCGGTCAGCTCGTAAAAGAATTATATCGTACACAGCACTAGTTTGAGAGAATCTAATGCTATGCGCTCTGTACAATGATCAGTGACATAGCAATTAATAAAATATCAGTAAATGACGTTCTGGCCGCATCTCCTTCTGAGTCTTGAAAATCTATACATTTCTCATGTTTTCTCAGTTCAAACGATACTTATTTCAAATATTGAAGATCGAGCTCTTCTTGTAGCTGGATGTTTTGGGTAAATTAAATAACGTTTCTGACCATCACACAGGCTCTAGGAAGAAGTCGTGTTAATATTGAAGTCTTAAGCTGTAATTCCCAAAACTGTATTACATACACACTTTTCCAGAAGACAGCCAGATGACAGTTTTATTTCCAAATTTATTAAATATGATTTATTAACGCATAACATGTAACAGAAAAGTACATTTTTCTTCAATAAGAACCAAATTAAAATTAATGTGAAATAAAATTCTATAAAATTTACAGAAAAACTATTTTTATAAAGTACTTAAAAAATATATGTATTATGTTAAAAATCTTACTATGTCGAAATTTAAAATAATTTCGAATTCGATTCTTCTCTAAATATTTGTGTATAGTTTTGTCTCCACCTTTCAACTCTAAAACTAAAGCCATTTACATGTCGTTTTAAGAGTGGTATGAGAACCACAAAATTACAAATTTTCTCAATTTTAGGTTATGTACACTATTGCTTACATTTTCATTTTTAGTCGACCAATTCTTGACATTCTCTTCAATTTAAAATACTAGTCGAAAAGAATATCTAATAATATTGTAAGACCACGGATTGGGATATTTATCTTAATGTTTTTAAAACGTACTCGGGAGTAGTACTGTCTGGTTGAATTCCAATATATTTTACAGCGTATTATTTAGCAATTTGACTTTCATTTGATACTTTTAAGAAAGATGTTGCTTCTTTTGATAAAAACGATATTTGTCTTTACTCGGTAGAGTAAAAAATTGCTTAAAAAAGCACAGTTCCATATTACTCAATATCATAACAGCTCTCAGTGTGGACCCTTCTTATTGTGGAAATACATTTGTTATGCTTAGTTTAAGTGAAAGTCCGAACGGATTGAAATTTAAAAATATTAATCTGTAGGCAAAGTCGTTACATTAACCGAAATATGAGTATCAGAAACAGATTGTTCGCCTATAAAAGGGATGGGATATTACACATTTATAAATGGAGAAGATTTTATTGAACCTGAATATGCCAACTCTGATTCAATACCTATATTTGAGATATGTTGCATGCGAAAAACAAAACTATTAAAAGATTATACTTTTGTAAAGGTCGACATCGCCATATAGATTCATTCTTATTATATCAAGCATATAACCATATTCCAAAACATTTAATTCGCGATAACGCTTATATTTAGCCGTTAGAGTTGGTGAAATAAACATGGATTAATTAATAAATAAAGAAGGCGAAATTCGCATTCATTTCTTGTAATAAATCAGCCTATGATTCCAACTGACGTCAAAATGTTAAACATTCTAGTTTAAATATAAAGCCTACCAGTTGAAATAAACAACTCCACCAATTGAAATTAACAGCCTACCAGTTGAAATAAACAGCCCACCAGTTAAAGTAAACCACCTACCAGTTGTAATAATCAGCCTGCCTACCAGTTGAAATTATCAGCCTACCAGTAGAAACAAGCAGCCCACTAGTTAAAATCAACAGCCTCACCAGTTCAAACTAACAGCCTACCAGTTCAAACTAACAGCCTACCAGTTGAAACAAATAGCCTACCAGTTGAAATAAAAAGCCTACCTGTTGAATAAACTTTCCACCAGTTAAAGAAATTAACCTTTTAGCTATAAACACGTTGTAGAGGAAAACCTTCTACAAAAAAAAATAATAGTCTAGAAAATCTTAAAACAGATATATAATAGCATTAAATTAGGGGAAGCGGAAAAAAGTGATATAGAAATTTAATAGCATAAAATTAGGGGAAGCAAAAAATGTGATAGAGTATCTTAAACCTTTATGCCAGTGAATGATAAAGAAATTTTAAAAAGACAATGTTGAAACCGCTATTGTAAAAAAAACGGACGTCATCGATTTATCATCACTTCATAGCGACATAAAACTTGATAAACATATGGTCTACATAAGGACGAAAAAGGTTTCCAGAAAATCTTAAAACAAAAATTGAATAGCATAAAATTAGGGAAATCGGAAAAAAGTCAGAGAAATTCCATAGCTTAATGTTATGGGAAGCAAAAAAAAGTGATAGATTATCTTAAACTTTTATGCTGGCGAATCGAACCATTAAAATTTGAAGATGAAACAAATGAGAATAATTTCTGTTTTCAATCAGATGAAAATCATTATCGCAAATAATTCGTTGGCGTATACACTAGGTTTATTTGAACTTATTTTTCATTAAACCCATAAAAAATATGAGAAATTCGAGGGGTGCCATTTCGATTCGTCTAGGAACTTTCCGTTTTAAGTCTCCACAAACTTTTTATAGTCTTGGTAGGTGAACCTTAATTCTTTCCACACCCTTTGATGCTGTACGTTTTTTTGATTATATGTGTATTCATAAGTATACAAAACTGTTTATTAAAAAATTCTTTTACATCATCAGTCTGTAAATTGTTGGCTTAACGTGCTTAGTTTAATAGTCTTTAAAATACTGCAGTCACACCCGTAGCATTTTTTGATTTAGTTGTTTCCACCCGACTAAATTTCATGACCTCTATTTAGTGTTTAATAATTTGGACCTTCTTTCCATTTTTGATGTTATTATAAGTTAAATAAATTTATTATCGTTGGACGTATATCGTTATATTATCATTAAGGTTCTGTTTTACAGCCTTAACCACGATGTCGATAACGTTCGCACGCATTCTAAGCGACAAACAGCTGATTTCGTAACCACTAACAAGCATCAGAACGATAAGTCGAAAAAAAGTTAGTGCGTGAGAAACGACGTAATCATTTTAATACAAAATTGGTAGTCACTAATTATTTTCGTTCGCTTGTGTTTTGTCTTTCATTTGATAACAGAAACACATATAAGCACATATACAAACCAAAATTAAACGAAGGAAATGCAATAGAAATGTTGTTTTTTAATTGTATGCATTCCGTTTCTGCACATTTTTCATTTTTAAATTATTTTTTTTAAATATCTAATAACATAACATTTTTTTGCATAGATAAAATGTTCCCACTAAGAGACCAAGAGAAATTTTTTCTTTTGATTTAGCAAAAAAAGTGAATTTTTTATTTTATTTTTTTTCTAATATGTATATAAATATACATATATATATATATATATATATATATATATATATATATATATATATATATATATATATATATATATATATATATATATATATATATATATATATATATATATATATATATATATATATATATATATATATATATAAATATATATATATATATATATATATATATATATATATATATATATATATATATATATATATATATATATATATATATATATATATATATATATATATATATATATATATATATATATATATATATATATATATATATATATATATATATATATATATATATATATATATATATATATATGAGGATGCATTTGCTTCTCGTGAATCACTCGAGGATTTTCCGCACCCCAAATGCGACAATTCTGCCTATTGACGAAGCAATCAAGATGAAAATGGGCCTCGTCACTGAAGATGATTTTATCGGCAAAATCAGCACTTTCATGTTGTCTCTCCAATACCCAATTAACGAACTCCCTTCGCTGTCCATGGCCAGCTGGCTTCAGTTCCTGAGTCAATTGAATTTTGTATGCATGAAGATGCAAATCTTTCGTCAAAATTCGCTGCAAAGTGGATTTGGAGACACCAATTTGCTGAGCTCGGTGTCGAATTGAGGTGGATGGAGTTTGAGCGACATCATCACGTACAGCTGCGACATTTTCGGTCGGTCGACCTGGTCGATGGCGCGTTGTTGTCTTTACATCACTAACAGACCCAGTTTCGGCAAATCCATTAATCTCTTTACAGTTGACTCTTTTGGAGCATTATTGTGACCCCAAATTGATCGCAATTTGCGAACTGTAGCCGCAAAACTTTCACCATTTTGGTAAAACAATTTCACAATGAGAATGCGTTGTTCATTCGTGTAGCGCTCCATTTTTACTAACCTCGTACCTTCTACTAACAAACAATAACAATTGTTCAAATGTCAAACAATGACACTTCGAATGTTGCCAGATTTAAAAATTGCGTTCTTCTTGGGACACCCTATTTTAACCACCGGGCATAGAGAAACATGCTGTGAAGTTTTCAAGAAGATCGGTTCAGCCGTTTAGACGTCCATACGGAACAGACAAACAAACAAACAAACATACATTCATTTTTATATATAGATATATATATATATATATATATATATATATATATATATATATATATATATATATATATATATATATATATATATATATCTATATATATAAAAATGAATGTATGTTTGTTTGTTTGTTTGTCTGTTCCGTATGGACGTCTAAACGGCTGAACCGATCTTCTTGAAAACTTCACAGCATGTTTCTCTATGCCCGGTGGTTAAAATAGGGTACTTGAATTTTTGATATTTCAAGGGGGCGTGGCACCGCCCACACGCCCCAAAATTTCAAACACTCATATATCATAGACTATTAAAGGTAGAAACATTATTTTTGGTATATATGGTCATGGTATGATCCAAAATATTTTTTTTAAATGGGCGGGGCCACGCCCCTTTTTAAAGAAAACGTTTTAACAGCCATAATAATGGTCGGATCGTTCTGAAATTTTTACAGTATGTTACAGTAAGCCTAGAGATATGGATTGGCTATTTCAAATGCCGTTTGGACAAAGGGGCGTGGCACCGCCCACATTGCTCAAAACTTGAAAGGGCCGTAAATCATACACTATTAGCGGTTGAAAGTTGAGGTTTGGCATATGTACAACTGATGTGATCCAAAATATTTTTTTTTTAAATTGGCGGGGCCACGCCCCTTTTTAAAGAAAACGTTTTAACAGCCATAATAATAGTCAGATCGTTCTGAAATTTCCACAGTATGTTACAGTAGGCCTAGAGTTATGGACAGGCTATTCAGAGTCACGTTTGGAAAAATGGGCGTGGCACCGCCCAGATACCTCAAAATAGGAAGGTCATATCTCATACCCTATTAGCGGTAGAAAGTTGAGGGTTGGTATATATACAACTGATATGATGTGAAATATTTTTTAGAAAAGTGGGCGGTGCCACGCCCCTATTTAAAGAAACCGTTATAACATGCATACTAATAGCCTTTTCTCCCTGAAATTTTCACCGTATGTTACAGGAGGCCTAGAGATATACAGAAGCTATTTCGAATCATGTTTACAAAATGGACGTGGCTCCGCCCACACACCCATAAATTAACACGACCATATCTCACAGACTATTTGAGGCAGGAAGTTAAGGTTTGGTACATATACTACTGATATGATGCAAAATATTGTTCGCAAAAATATTGTTCGCAAATTATAATAAATCGTTATATCAGCCACAATAATAGTCTGACACCCTGCCACACATCTCAAAATGTAAAACGACCATATCTTTCAGACTGTGAAAGGATATGATGCAATAGATACTAAAATGTCAATTTCGTCTTAAATACAGGTATGTATGCGCCTAATTATCGGCGGTGTTTGTAAAAAAAACACGTGCATGTGACATAATTAAAATATTCCAAGTGGTGACCGATTTTTATGGTTTTCTTTTGTTATGTCGTTAATACACATTATTATTTAGGTAGTCATCGCTATCGAATATCTACAGTATTTTGTCAAACATGTGCACATCACACAATAAAGAGTAAACAGGTAATGTAACTTGGGATTTCCTTTAATGTATTTAAGTTATGAAAATACAAATTCCATTCATGTAAGTTCCAGGTAAAAATGTTTTCTATGATTTATTTTCCCAGTCGACAAATATTAGGTACCTGATCATTTATCACATACCACATACTTTAAAAATTTTGGTCTTTTTACATTCAAACTGAATGTACTGTAAAAGTTTTACCTGCTGAGTACCCATTTCCTATTATTTAAATATATAAATAAACGAGTCCTTAAAAAATTCATTCATTTGCTTCCTTCGTTTCAACAGAAGATAACGCAAAAACTAAAGTGCTGTTAAAAAGTGGTTTATTTTATAAAGTGAAAAAGATAATAAAAATGCCTCCAAAGAAATCTAATATTTCAAAATGTGCCTCAAAAACGTTGAAAGTGCAGTCCCGAAGGGCAAACGAATCTTTACAACAACGTTTATCACGACTCAGAAGAGATCAATTAAGGGCATCAGCTTCGAGGGCCAGAGAGACACAGGAGGAACATGCAGAACGTCTCGAAACGCAACACACACGAACATTAGCCTCCAGAGCTTCCCAGACTTCACAGCAAAGGGAAACACGACTCAGAAGAGCTCAATTAAGGGCATCGGCTTCGATGGCCACAGAGACACAGGAGGAACATGCAGGACGTCTCGAAACCCAACACACACGAACATTAGCCTCCAGAGCTTCCCAGACTTCACAGCAAAGGGAAATACGACTCAGAAGAGCTCAATTAAGGGCATCGGCTTCGAGGGCCACAGAGACACCGCAGGAATATGACGCCCGACTTGAACAAAGCCGCATTTACATCAGGGTTCATCGAACCGCTCCATCATCATATGAACGATCCGCTTTCCATTATACCCCCCAAATGGATTATAGTGGCGATGAATTAATTGCAATTGGTGCAATGGATAAGGTTTGCCAATACTGCAGTGCATATAAATATAAAAATGAATCCCCCGGAATCTGCTGCGCAAATGGTAAGGTTGATTTGCCAGAACTGGTTAACCCACCAGAACCTCTCCAATCATTGGTTGCCGGTACGAACAAAATTACTTTTTACAATCAATCTGTTATATTTATCGTAATTTTTATTCTTAGGAGTTACCGCAGATTCAAAACACTTTCTAAACAAGATCCGCAAATACAATTCCTGTTATCAAATGACATCCTTTGGAGCAACAAAAGTTGTTACGGATAACTTTATGCCTACGTTTCGAGTGCAAGGCCAAATTTATCATCGGATGGGATCAATGCTGCCACTTCCAGATGCAGATCCAAAGTTTCTTCAAATTTATTTCATGGGACAAGCAGATGACAATGCACAAGTGCAACAACGTCAGCATTACAATCCTGGCACAAAAGAACACATTGTGAGGCAATTGCAAATTATGTTTCATGAAAGTAATCAACTGGTGAATACCTTCAAGCAAGCAAAAGATGATCCACGATTATGTTTAGATGACCACCTCATTGCGATTCACGCTGACAAAACTCCAGCTGGGGAGCATCGAGGTCGGTATAATGCACCTACCATTGATGATGTGGCAATTTTAATGGTTGGTGATCCTGTGGCTCCACGTGACATAATTATTCGTCGCCGTGATGAATCTATTAACCGGATTTCAGAAACACATCGATCCTATGACGCCCTTCAATATCCAATTATTTTCCCATATGGGGAAGACGGATACCACTTCGAGCTAAGGCAAATACATCAAACAACACGTAAGTCAAATAATCATTTAGTAAGATTACACGTTTTTAATATAACTTTGTTACAACTCAAATGTTAAACCTATTCATTACAGGCTTACCAACGAACAAGAAAGTTAGCTCAATGGATTTCTACGCCTATCGCTTAATGATCCGCCAGAACTCGGAGAATCATATTCTAAAATGCCGAGAACTATTTCATCAATTCATTGTGGACATGTATGCAAAAATCGAAACAGAGCGTCTGCTCTACATTAGACTTCACCAAGCCCAATTACGCGTTGATGATTACATCCACCTTCGCGATGCAATGAACAACAACAATGATACAAAACCAAATGAATTGGGACAACAGGTTATACTACCATCATCGTTCACAGGGAGTCCTCGGCACATGCATGAATACGCTCAGGATGCAATGACTTATGTAAGAGCATATGGAAGACCGGACTTATTTATTACATTTACGTGCAATCCTAAGTGGGAGGAAATTGTATCAGAATTGTCAATCGCCCAAACATCAGCACAGCGACACGATATAACAGCTCGCGTCTTCAAGCAAAAGTTAAAATCCTTAATGAATTTTATGATCAAGCTGCAAATTTTTGGAGAGATACGATGCTGGATGTACTGCATTGAATGGCAAAAACGTGGACTGCCGCATGCCCACATACTAATTTGGTTAGTGGAAAAAATTACAACCGATAGAATTGATGACATCATCTCAACCGAAATGCCGGATCCAACTGCTGACCCCGATTAGCATCAAATCATAATAAAAAGTATGGTTCATGGTCCATGTGGAAACATCAATCCAAATTCACCATGTATGGCTGAGGGAAAATGCACCAAGAAGTATCCACGACAATTGCTGAAGGAAACAGTTTCTGGAACTGATGGTTATCCTCTTTACCGTCGCCGATCTATGGAAGATGGTGGACAATCCATAACAATGAAGGTGTGCAACAATGATGTTGATATTGACAATCGTTGGATAGTACCATACAGTCCTTTACTTTCAAGGACTTACAATGCACACATCAATGTGGAATACTGTCATTCTGTCAAATCCATCAAGTACATATGCAAATACGTCACCAAGGGATCGGACATGGCCGTTTTTTCGTTGCAAAACCCGAATGATGAAATAACGCACTTCCAAATGGCGCGCTACATTAGTAGTAATGAAGCAGTTTGGCGAATTTTAGGATTTCCTATTCATGAGCGTTACCCCGCAGTTGTTCATTTGTCGGTTCATCTCGAAAATGGACAACGTGTTTATTTCACAGAAGGAAATGCAAGACAAAGAGCAGCTACGCCACCAGCTACCACCCTAACTTCCTTTTTCGATCTGTGCATGAATGACTTATTTGCCAAATCATTACTCTATGCACAAGTTCCTAAATATTACACGTGGAACTCATCAACAAAAAAATTCGTTCGTCGGAAACAAGGAAGACGAGTTGAAGGATGGCCTAATTTATATTCAACAGATACTTTGGGAAGATTGTACGCCGTTCATCCGCAGAATGCTGAATGTTTCTACCTTCGAATGTTATTAATAAATGTTAATGGACCTACTTCTTTTGAACATCTACGGACCGTAAATGGCGAATTATGTGCTACATATCGAGAGGCATGTCAAAAACTACTATTATTGAAAGACGATTCGCACTGGGAAACGACGCTTTCAGATGCGTCAATTTCAAATCATCCATGGCAGATTCGCGCATTATTTGCCATAATATTGGTGACATGCTTCCCATCCAACCCTATTGAGCTATGGAATAATTTCAAGTCATGTATGACTGAAGACATACTACATCGAGAACGTCGCAATACCAACAACCCAACTATGGAAATCTCAAGTGAAATGTACAACGAAGCATTGACTTTACTTGAAGATAAATGTCTGCAAATCAACAGCAAAACACTCATACAACTTGGCATGCTGAGTCCAAATAGATCAGCAACTGATGCATGCAACACAGATCTACAAAGAGAAAGAGATTACAACCCAAGAGAATTGGAAAGACTTCTCGCTTCGAATATACCATTACTACAACCGGATCAACGAACGGCGTATAATACCATAATGGACGCAGTTATGAATGAAACTGGTGGATTTTTTTTTATTGATGCACCCGGTGGAACTGGTAAAACGTTCTTACTTTCGTTAATTCTGGCAAAAGTTCGATCACAGAATAGCATCGCGTTGGCTCTAGCATCATCTGGCATAGCGGCAACACTCTTGGATGGAGGAAGAACGGCGCATTCAGCCCTAAAATTGCCCCTTAATGTACAATTTTCCGAAAACCACACATGTAACATTAAAAAAAATTCATCTATGGGAAAAGTGCTGCAGACATGCAAAATAATTGTATGGGACGAATGTACAATGGCACACAAAAATCATTGGAAGCTCTGGATAGAACACTGAAAGATTTTAGAACAAACACAAGATTATTTGGAGGAGCACTAATTTTGTTAGCTGGCGATTTTCGTCAAACCCTGCCAGTAGTTCCCCGTTCAACCCCAGCGGATGAGCTAAATGCGTGTCTTAAATCATCTGTACTTTGGAACCACGTAAGATCATTCAAATTAACAACGAATATGCGTGTCAATTTGCAAAATGATTCTTCCGCGACTCAATTTTCAAAGGCGTTATTGGACTTAGGAAATGAAAAAATTCCCATCGACCCCACAACAAACTGCATCACTTTTCCTCCGAATTTTTGCCAATCGGTAGCATCAACGGAAGTACTAATCAACTCTGTATTTCCCAACATCCATCGAAATTTCAAAAATCAGCAGTGGCTACGGGAACGTGCATTACTGGCAGCGAAAAATGTTGAAGTCAATTCTATCAACCATACCATTCTAGATAAAATTCCTGGAAATTCTGTGGAGTATAAATCTATCGACACTATAATGCGAACTGAAGATGTGGTAAACTATCCTGTGGAGTTTTTAAACTCCCTCGATTTGCCTGGCTTCCCTCCCCACCTACTACATTTGAAAATTGGCGTTCCCATTGTTTTACTGCGTAACATCGATCCACCAAAACTTTGCAACGGCACAAGGCTTGCAGTGAAAATTTTGTTGAACAATCTCATCGAAGCTACAATAATAACTGGGAATTATAAAGGAACTGATGTGTTAATACCACGCATCCCAATGATTCCCACTGATATGCCATTTAATTTCAAACGGTTGCAGTTTCCTGTTCGGCTGGCCTTCGCGATGACTATCAACAAATCTCAGGGACAAACACTTCAAGTCTGTGGCTTAAATTTACGATATCCTTGCTTTTCACATGGACAGCTTTACGTCGCATGTTCGCGTGTTGGCAAACCTTCAAACTTATATATTTTCGCACCAGATGGAAGAACTAGCAATATTGTATATCCAAGAGCATTACAATAAAATTCAATTATTAAATATAAAAAATTAAACAAACAATCCACATCTTTTAATGTGTGGGGCAGCGAAGCGCACCGGGTTCAGCTAGTAT
>CAUPSE010000018.1:0-18678 GCA_963513945.1 Hydrotaea diabolus
AAATTGAATCTTAACATACCCTTGAAGACCTGACTGAAATTGATGATGTTGTTGAGACTTTCGTAAAATTAATTCATGAAGCTGCATTCCAGGCTACTTCAACAGAAAGTAATATAAACGGTTCAAGCTTTCGTGTATCTTTTGACATACTCCTATTAAAAAAATATTCCTATTAAAAAATGAATAGAACATGGTGCAAAATAGATAGAGAAATAGCGGAAGCATACAAATGCTTCTTGAAAGATATATTTACTCCTTTTAACTTTTGCAGCAGCACTGTTTGCCAAGAAATCGATAATTTTATAGATGTACCTTGTAAAATGTTTTCGCCATTTTCCTACCGTGGAATTCAGAGCGGAATAATAAAATGAAAAAGCAAAAAATCCCCTGGATGTGATCAAATTAACGCTAAAGTCGTCGAGTCACTTCCTAAAAAGGGGATTGTAGTATTTCGTATTGTATACATTATAGTTATAGCTCCATCATAAGATTATCACTACATTTCCCATCTCAATGGTTAAGAAGCCAAATAAGCCCGAAAATGAGCTAAGTTCATATCGACCAATAAGCTTGCTCCCAATTTTCTCAGCATTTTTTGAAAGGCTTTTTCTTTCTCTGTTGGATGCAATATATTAGACTACCAGTTTGGTTTTAGGCCCAGTCATGGTGTTTCTAAGCAAAGTCACATGATCATTTAAGTTATCAGAGGCCTCTAGAGAAGAAACTGTACTGTTCATCAATCATTCTGGACATTAAGCAAGCCTTCGACCGAGTATGGGCACAGTGGGTTACTTTTTAAACTTTAAGAATGCTATAACTCTATTATTTGTTGTTAAGATCGTATTTAAGCCTGCGAAGTTTTATGTTTATGCCAATAGATATGTATGTTAATAGTTGGAAGCCACGAGGACCACAAGGAAGCGTTATGTGCCCGTTGCTTTATGCGATATACACTTCTGGCATGCCTGTTTACATGGATATCACAATCGCTACATACGCTGATGACACCGCTATTTTGGCTACAGGTTCGTTTCCTGTGGAAGCATCATCTAAAGTTCAAAAACAGCTAGACGATCTTCAACTGTGGTTTGATATTTGGAACGTTAAAGACAACCGTGACAAATCCAGCAATGTACCTTTTAGAAAAAAAAGACTGCCCTCCACTCACTTTAAATGGCGTTATGTTTGCAAAATCTTATCACGTATAATATCTTGAACTACGAGTAGATCAGAGCTTTAACCCTCCGACGGTTGAGTCATCCGTTGCCCTTATACGAAGTACAAGGTCCACAGGGACCCATTTCTATCTGTATGGTATTTTATATGAAAACGTATTTTTTTACATTTTTTTTTGTTTTGATTTATTATTATTTACTAATTATACATGTATATTGAATGTTAGATTTTTTTTTTTATATATAACATTATTAATTTTTTTTGAGTTTTATATGAAAAAAGCCTAAAAAACTATTGTGTAGATTGTCCCTCGTCCAACATATTTTCTGTGCAGGTGTAGCATCGATGCATAAGTGTTGAATGCTCTGCACAAACTGGATTGTTACAGGAGTGGCAATAGGCCCTTGTTTTCCGCTGCCGTCCGTACTCAGAACGGCATGACGGTCTGTTCGTTCTAGACGCAAACGACGGTGCAGCTCCTTCTGCCGGTCTTGATAATATCTAAAAAGAACAAAATTATGTAGTTATTCTGCTTTTGAACATTAGAATTGTTTTTTCTTACCTTTACATCAAATGCTTCCATTGCGTTCCGTATCCTTGGATATGCGGTTGTTCAGCGCTCGTTTCTCTATATTTGGTAGTGCCAATTGTTTTGACAGCATCAGTAGGAATGACCGTCGTCTGTCACTTCTTTTTATTTGCTTCATCTCGTTGTATCAAATAAATGCAGCTAATGCAGCAATATCCACCATATTAAAAAACATGGCCAATGGCCAGAGGTTTGTCGAGCGCTTGCATTTATATGTGTCAAGCATCTGGTCCATTGTATCAACGCCCGATTTGTTGGTGTTGTAATCCAAAATAGCAAACGGCTTCTTCTTTTCAGTTTGCATGTCCACACGGCAAGTATAATGTTGTGTCGACAGCAAAATTATAGCTTTGTTCTTCTTTGGCACATATGTACATAGTGCTATATCGCCTTCGTTGAAACCGAACAATGTGCTGTTGACAGGACGCGTATGATTTTTTGAAATTCCCGAGGCGCACATGTCTTATTCGAGCGCACTGTTCTAACATATGCGGTTTTCTTCCTGATCAAAGTACGCGCCAAATCCAAAGTTGTGAAAAAATTGTCGGCATAAATTGTGCGGCCTGTATTCAAATATCTCTCCGAAAGTTAACTACAACATTCTGCCCTTGATTCACCTCTCGTGCCTGGTCAGGCAATTTCCCAGAGTAAATCATTCCATTGACAGGTTAAAATGATTTTGAGTCGCACAACCACCATATCTTTATACCGTACTTGGCAGGCTTCGATGGAATGTATTGTGTGAAGCGGGTGCGGCCTCTGCTGCCAAGTTAGACTGCAACATTTGCCAAATATCATCAATAGTCGCAGTTTTGCTGTTGATTAGTCGCTGCTGTCGCGTGTCTCCATTGTCGAATCGAAGACATTGTTTTATGCACTTCATACGATCTAATGATAATGCAGCTTGATATATTGGAAAGCGTTGGGCCCCATAACTCTTCAAGAGGTTCACTATTCGATTTAGTGAGTTCATACAAAATAATGGGAAAAAGCATCGAACTCTTTCAAAGTGATTGGTTTCCATTCCTTTGTGTTAGTTGGATTTGCCAAATTCCATGCAGTGTTCACTTCCCTGCCTTTCGGATTTGACTCGCGTATTATGATGTACGCCATGTCTTCGGTGATGAGCGAGCGGATTATGGTAAAGGGATTATATGTGGTTCCTACTGGTCCCTAATTCCTCCTTGTGTAGTCGACCACGTTATGAGCACGCGTACGGGAATTCGGTGGTGCATTTTTAGTTCATTTGGTGCCATCTTTGGAAATGAAGTAATTGTCACTTGTTTGCTGAGCATCAGTTTCTTCCTCTTCATCATCGTCGTCGTCACTAATATCTTCATTGATGTCTATATGTGGTTAGTTTCCGCATCCGAATCATCTACATGAAAATTTGCTTGATAGTGAAATCGTCATCATCCGCACCTTCAAGACCCAATGCAGGAATAGCACCTTCATCGTCATTACTCATCTCCGCACTAATGAAGTCTGCAAATCTATCATCCACTGCACGTCTTTCATCCTCACTTATTTGCTGGTAGCGTGTACTTAGACGTACCACAATATCAGAAATGTCTAAATTTTCCTCTGCCATTGTATTGTACTTTTATTTCTCTTTATAAATTCAAAATAAAATTTTGCACTCGATGTTCATTGTTCACGGTCTCAACTTTCACTGATTTGGTTTATGAAACTACAGCCGCTTTTATACCCCTTTCTACGTCTACCTGGCTTCTAGCTTGTACATCTGCGTCTATGTGAGAATAAGAGTAGGTAAGAGTATGCGTAAAAAGTAAGGGTAGATTCAAACAACTCAAAAGGGACGGTAACAAAAATTCAAAAAGGGGCGGAAAGTTTATTATGTTTCAAGGAAAGGCGCAATAAAATAATCCAAAAAGTTACTAAAATTCACGGAACACGTTTGTGATGTGTTCCAACAATAAAACAAGCCAAAAGACAGTGCATTTATTAACGATTACTTGAACTTTCAGTACAAGGTCCCGGCGGACCCTTTCACACGTTCGCGTACTAAACACATTTAAATCTCAATAGAAACTAAACTAATGGTCGGATCGCTTTGAAATTTTTTTTAAAACGATTCTAGATAAAATTTCCTTGGAATACATGCGGGGGTCGGGTATACTTCCCATGGACCATCAAGGAGTAATTTCAGTTTTAAAATGAAAAAGGTCCCCAGGGACCTTCTCACCCGCCGGAAGGTAAATTGGAGAGAACATATAAAGATGAAGTTGAGATAAAAACCTAAAGAATGTACTTGTTACTTGTTTTCATTAAGCTTAAAAAATAAAGTCATCCTTAATTAAACTATTTTGAAACCTGTGTGGACTTATGGGATTAAATTATGGGGAACATCCAGCAGTTCCAACTTGGAAATTTTACAGAGGTATCAGACTCTACGAATAATTTCTAATGCACCATATTTTGTGAATAACCGCTGTATTCACAACGATCGTAGTTTTAATTATTTTAAGGGAGAAATATCAATGTTTAGTACCAACTACTTACACAGACTAAATAGATGACAGTGACGAGATTAAAAGATTAAAACGAAAATTATACTAAATCTCCCTTTTCTAAAATAAATAAAATAAATAATTGCAATATTATAAGCTAACAATGTAAAATATAATGTTTATTAACTTTTTGATTTACTAGTTAATTATTATTTTTATTGGTGTTAATGGGGAATATTTTTGGTTTAAATATGAAAAATTATATCCCGTAGATTATCCTGTATATTATATCCTGTAGAGCGAACAAACGAGATATTTATTGAGAATGAAAAAAACCAATTTATACATTTTCCTGTATAACACAAATTTCCAATGTAAACTGATTTGGTAAACAAATCAGTTTAGATTTTTAAAACAAGTAGAGTATTAATTAATTACATATATATTCCAATATCCTTCCTTAATTAATACAATTTCAACAAATTTCTAAATTAAGACAATTTAACATAATTTAGAGCTTTTGTTACTAAATCAGCTTGCATTTCCTCCGACGAACAGTAAGATTGTTTCAGAATCCCTTTTGATTTTAAGTCACAAACGAAATGACATTAAGTATCTACGTGATTTGTTCTTCTGCTAAATTTTTCGTTTTCGGCTAGTTTTATACAACTTTGATCGTCTTCAAATATAACTGTCGGTTCTTTAATGTTAATTCCAAAATCGCTTAAGAGTTGTCTCAACCACATGGCTTCTCTACCTGCATCTGCTAAGGCAACATACTCTGCCTCTGTCGTTTCCACTTCACAAATCTGGTAGTCTGTTGGATGTATCGAACTAAGAGGGATTGCTAAATTAAGCGCAATTCCTAAGTTATTTGAAAAAATTGTAACAAATTATGTTTCACATAATGTGGCGCCCTACTCCATCCATGCCAACATGGATTTCGTAAGGGTCACTCTACTATTACAAATCTACTTCAGTTTTCCTCTGAAGTTATAGATGCATTTATTCGTCGCAAGCAAACTGACGTTATATATACTGATTTTAGTAAGGCATTTGATAAAGTAAATCACAGACTATTACTATTCAAGTTAAACAAAATTGGGTTTAATAATAATTTCATAAATTGGCTTTCCTCGTATCTAATTGGGAGGGAACAAGTAGTTTTATTTGAAAAAAGTCTTTCCAGATCAATTCGTATTTCCTTTGGTGTCCCACAGGGCAGCCACCTTGGACCTATTCTCTTTTTACTATTCATTAACGACTTGCCCGACTCTATTATCAACTCTAATTTACTAATGTTTGCAGACGACGTTAAATTATTTTCCTCTTATGCTAGCTTTGCGGACAGTCACATACTGCAGGGTGATTTGGACAGATTTAGTACTTGGTGTGAATTTAATTTTATGGAATTAAACCTTAAAAAGTGTAAGCATATATGCTTTTCTAGACGTAGTTTGTTGGCTACTAAATTTAATTTATGTGGCTCTGAATTGGCATCGGTTGATTCATTTATTGATCTCGGTTTTATGATGGATAGAAAGTTGAATTTTAATAACCACATCATTACTATGGTAAATAAAGCGTATGGTGTCTTTTATTTTGTGAAACGCTGGACAAAAGAGTTTACTGATTCATATACTACGAAACAGCTTTATATTTCCCTAGTTAGGCCAATTTTAGAATATGGATCAGTGGTGTGGGATCCCCAATATGATTACTATGTTAACAAAATTGAGTCCGTGCAGAAACAATTAAAAATTGTTTCTGCATGTGTATTCTGCTTAAGAGGTCTTCACTGGAATACTGGTGAATCCCTCGACAGCCGGTTCCATGGACCGGATTGACCCAAAGAGCAATTCTTCGGCCAAGGGCTGTGACCCCGGCACGCAGTTGCCGCTACTACAACAACAACAACTGGAATACTGGTTATGAACTTCCTTCTTATAATGGCAGGTTAAATCTTATTAAATTGCCCTCATTGAAGAGTAGGCGAACTATGATGAATATGATAATGGTATATAAAATTATATGTGGGGTTGTGGCTTCTGAATACTTAATATCAAAAATTTCTATTAACGTCCCATTTAGACCTACTAGATACTATCAGTTCTTACACTTGGATTTTCAAAGGCACAATTATGCATGTGCATTTTAATTCGTTATATCATTTAATTGATTTATCCTTAGGTTTTGATTCATTAAAAACTGTAATAATTTTTTATTTAAACTCATTACACCAAGGCTCATTGTCTTCATAACAATTTAGGCTGCTATAAACAAATTTAGTAATTGTTATTATTCGTAAATACTTATGTATATTATGCTTTATATTATTTTTATTAGATTTTAATATTGTAATAAAGAAAGGTGGTGGTTATATTTTGATTTTGTATTGCATGCTTCTAGTCCTTCGTATACTTTGATTGGATTGTATTATTGTATTAATTTAAGGTGGTGGTTATATTATAAAGTATTAAATTTGGTGTTTATATTTTCTAGTGATTATTATTAATATTTTTTTGTACCGATTGGCTGTTGATAAATATCTGTAGCTAATTTACATGGATGACGTGTCATCTCCATTATGGATCGGTCCATAATGTGTACGTTGTCCCTACGTCGGCAGGGGCGGGTGTGAGTGGCGTGGGAACGTTCGTCTAAAAAAAAAGAATAATTATAATTTCTTTGCAATGTAAATTGCGTTTATTTATTTACCTTGAATAAGGGTTGATATAAGCGCACGATTGTGGCGGTAGTTTATAACGAACAATACTTTTACTTACAAGAAAAACAATGACCGATAAGATGCTGCGAGACAGCGGCAACTTCTCGTTGGAATAATCCCTACTACCCTTTGCGCTATATTCGCACAAAGTCGTATAACTCTGGTAGTAGAAATTTCCCAACAAACAATAATGGGAAAAGTGGCAGGGTTGCCTGCAGTTAAAACTGAACAATTACCTCACTGATTTTGTTGCGTAGGTCATTGCAAAATTGATGCACTGTCGTGTAAGATGCTGTATATGTTGATGCTGTTGCGAGGGCGACTGTGGGGGAGTCTCGTAGTTGGATGATGATGAAAATGTAGACGGCGATGATGACACCAAATCCAGAGACCCACTGCTAACTTCGTTGATACAGCACTCGGCAACAAAGTCCGCTTCGCTATACTCCCTGATATGGTTCAGACCTGAACAGCTCCTGAAGTGCACCCACTCCATGCAACGATTACACCTTACAGACGTAGCAATAATTTTCTAAAATGGCACGATAGCGGTCTCCATTGACGGTAACATGACGATTATTTTCATCGACGACAAAAAAAACGACTGGTATGAAAACCACACCAAACAGTATTTTTTTGCGGATGCAATTGTGTCTCTTTTTCGTTGCTGTCCAATAACGAATATATATGGCACGATAGCGCTCTCCATTGACGGCAACATGACGGTAACAAACGACTGGTATGAAAACTACACTACACAGTATTTTTTTTGCGGATGCAATTGTGTCACTTTCTTTTATTGCTGTCCAATAACGCATATTTTGTTTATTAAAAAAACCACTCAGCCAGAATGAGCTTCATCGCTAAAGATGATTTTTTTTTATGAAATTCTGGATTTTCGTGAAACTTCTTTAAGTCTTTTGATTTGTTGTGACCATTTGTTGTTATTACTTTTGAAAGAGGAATTACTCCACTCATTCAAAAATAATAAAAAACTATGTTTAATCGGATTTTCATAAGGGGAAAATCAATCATCGGAGGTATTATGCATTGAATTCTTTTCTCTATAATCTTTCTGTATGTTAAAAGAGACAAAATTAAATTAATAAGAAACTTTGTGACTGCAAAAACCTGGAAGTTTTTTTTTGCTTTCTCGTGTTTGCTGTCCCGCGCAAATACTGAAAAAATATATTTTATATTGTTATCGTTTAAAAAAAAATTTATATTGCAAAAAAAAAAAAAAAACAGTTTTGTCACTTCTAAACAACAACAATTAGCATTAGCTACCCAAATCATAAAGTATTTGGGTAGCAGCAATGTGCATCAGTTGTGAGTACAATTGAAGGACACATTCGTTTGTTCTTTAACAACAACACGTTACAATGACCGATTCAACTTCACAACAAGCCAACCTTAGTGAAGACAGCAGTGATGATAACTGACTGGCAGCATTTAATGCAAACCTCCACCAATATTCAAACCGCACGTAGGAAATGTTACTAAAATGGTAGCTAAGCTATGTCAGGTTATTGAATAATCCGAATTTAACTTTAAATAGTTAAGAGACGGACAAGTCAGGGTGATATAAATGCATATTTGTTATCTCTCCACCAAGTACGAAGTGTACGTAACATAATCAGCAGCGTACGTACAAAAAATCTGCTTCCGATGTTTAACGTCGGCATAAATCTAATCTCAAACAATAAAGATATTTATAGCATTAGGTCATTTGACAATGCTATAATTAATGTTAAAGCTCCGAAAATGCACTAAGATATTGTCAATGCTTCAGGTGTCAAGAATTTGGACACACCAAACCCTATTGCCGAAAGCCATATAGATGCGTCAAGTGCGGCCACGATCACTCAACAGCTGCATGCAAAACAATCCCCACCACACCACCAAAAAGTGTACATTGCAAAGAAAGTAATACATACAGCTACAAAGGCTAAGAACTAATGAATAAAAGCACATTGGAAATAATGATGTCTACGCAAAAGCATGTAATATTCAATCCCAATTGACCTGTTCCCAAGCCGTTTGAGGAGACAAAACTACACTACTGCAAAAAATTGAGGCTATGCTTGAGAAACAAATAGGGTTGAAAATACTCTAATAAATATGATGTCAATGTTTATGACAAAAATATGCAATTAGATGCGATTATTCCAGAATGAAATGCGAATGGCATTTCCATCATGTTAATGAATTGAAATATTTTTAAATCTCTACAATATAGACATATTTTTGGTTTCCAAGACACACTTAACTTCGAAGAACTTACGAATAAGGGAAAACGATATAATCACACCTAATCACCCAGATGACAGAGAACATTGTGGAACAGCTATCGAAATTAAATCAGGAATTAAATGTAAAACACTCGACAACGTTTCAGAGAATTTTCTTCAAGCGGCAGGAATAAGGTTATGCAATAATAGCATCTGCGTTTCAATATATTCTGTTTACTTCCCACGTAGATTTAGTATAAACTGCGATATGTGTGAACAAACTTAAACAAACAACTATACAAGTGTATAACCAAAACATTTACAGATTACTGTCTACGGGAAGACCTACGTATTGGCCTACGAATCCTTGTAAAATACCTGAACTATTAGACTTCATTATTTGCTTCAGAAAATATGTTGTCAATCACTCAATACTAGTGTTTGTTAAGAATTAGGCTCGGACCACTCACCAATTATTCTTAACTTAACTCACAAATTATTCTTGCCATTGACAAACCTATTTTTTCACCTAAAACTAACATAAAATGCTACCAGTACGAGTATTGCATTGACAGAAAATTGAATCTTAACATACCCTTGAAGACCTGACTGAAATTGATGATGTTGTTGAGACTTTCGTAAAATTAATTCATGAAGCTGCATTCCAGGCTACTTCAACAGAAAGTAATATAAACGGTTCAAGCTTTCGTGTATCTTTTGACATACTCCTATTAAAAAAATATTCCTATTAAAAAATGAATAGAACATGGTGCAAAATAGATAGAGAAATAGCGGAAGCATACAAATGCTTCTTGAAAGATATATTTACTCCTTTTAACTTTTGCAGCAGCACTGTTTGCCAAGAAATCGATAATTTTATAGATGTACCTTGTAAAATGTTTTCGCCATTTTCCTACCGTGGAATTCAGAGCGGAATAATAAAATGAAAAAGCAAAAAATCCCCTGGATGTGATCAAATTAACGCTAAAGTCGTCGAGTCACTTCCTAAAAAGGGGATTGTAGTATTTCGTATTGTATACATTATAGTTATAGCTCCATCATAAGATTATCACTACATTTCCCATCTCAATGGTTAAGAAGCCAAATAAGCCCGAAAATGAGCTAAGTTCATATCGACCAATAAGCTTGCTCCCAATTTTCTCAGCATTTTTTGAAAGGCTTTTTCTTTCTCTGTTGGATGCAATATATTAGACTACCAGTTTGGTTTTAGGCCCAGTCATGGTGTTTCTAAGCAAAGTCACATGATCATTTAAGTTATCAGAGGCCTCTAGAGAAGAAACTGTACTGTTCATCAATCATTCTGGACATTAAGCAAGCCTTCGACCGAGTATGGGCACAGTGGGTTACTTTTTAAACTTTAAGAATGCTATAACTCTATTATTTGTTGTTAAGATCGTATTTAAGCCTGCGAAGTTTTATGTTTATGCCAATAGATATGTATGTTAATAGTTGGAAGCCACGAGGACCACAAGGAAGCGTTATGTGCCCGTTGCTTTATGCGATATACACTTCTGGCATGCCTGTTTACATGGATATCACAATCGCTACATACGCTGATGACACCGCTATTTTGGCTACAGGTTCGTTTCCTGTGGAAGCATCATCTAAAGTTCAAAAACAGCTAGACGATCTTCAACTGTGGTTTGATATTTGGAACGTTAAAGACAACCGTGACAAATCCAGCAATGTACCTTTTAGAAAAAAAAGACTGCCCTCCACTCACTTTAAATGGCGTTATGTTTGCAAAATCTTATCACGTATAATATCTTGAACTACGAGTAGATCAGAGCTTTAACCCTCCGACGGTTGAGTCATCCGTTGCCCTTATACGAAGTACAAGGTCCACAGGGACCCATTTCTATCTGTATGGTATTTTATATGAAAACGTATTTTTTTACATTTTTTTTTGTTTTGATTTATTATTATTTACTAATTATACATGTATATTGAATGTTAGATTTTTTTTTTTATATATAACATTATTAATTTTTTTTGAGTTTTATATGAAAAAAGCCTAAAAAACTATTGTGTAGATTGTCCCTCGTCCAACATATTTTCTGTGCAGGTGTAGCATCGATGCATAAGTGTTGAATGCTCTGCACAAACTGGATTGTTACAGGAGTGGCAATAGGCCCTTGTTTTCCGCTGCCGTCCGTACTCAGAACGGCATGACGGTCTGTTCGTTCTAGACGCAAACGACGGTGCAGCTCCTTCTGCCGGTCTTGATAATATCTAAAAAGAACAAAATTATGTAGTTATTCTGCTTTTGAACATTAGAATTGTTTTTTCTTACCTTTACATCAAATGCTTCCATTGCGTTCCGTATCCTTGGATATGCGGTTGTTCAGCGCTCGTTTCTCTATATTTGGTAGTGCCAATTGTTTTGACAGCATCAGTAGGAATGACCGTCGTCTGTCACTTCTTTTTATTTGCTTCATCTCGTTGTATCAAATAAATGCAGCTAATGCAGCAATATCCACCATATTAAAAAACATGGCCAATGGCCAGAGGTTTGTCGAGCGCTTGCATTTATATGTGTCAAGCATCTGGTCCATTGTATCAACGCCCGATTTGTTGGTGTTGTAATCCAAAATAGCAAACGGCTTCTTCTTTTCAGTTTGCATGTCCACACGGCAAGTATAATGTTGTGTCGACAGCAAAATTATAGCTTTGTTCTTCTTTGGCACATATGTACATAGTGCTATATCGCCTTCGTTGAAACCGAACAATGTGCTGTTGACAGGACGCGTATGATTTTTTGAAATTCCCGAGGCGCACATGTCTTATTCGAGCGCACTGTTCTAACATATGCGGTTTTCTTCCTGATCAAAGTACGCGCCAAATCCAAAGTTGTGAAAAAATTGTCGGCATAAATTGTGCGGCCTGTATTCAAATATCTCTCCGAAAGTTAACTACAACATTCTGCCCTTGATTCACCTCTCGTGCCTGGTCAGGCAATTTCCCAGAGTAAATCATTCCATTGACAGGTTAAAATGATTTTGAGTCGCACAACCACCATATCTTTATACCGTACTTGGCAGGCTTCGATGGAATGTATTGTGTGAAGCGGGTGCGGCCTCTGCTGCCAAGTTAGACTGCAACATTTGCCAAATATCATCAATAGTCGCAGTTTTGCTGTTGATTAGTCGCTGCTGTCGCGTGTCTCCATTGTCGAATCGAAGACATTGTTTTATGCACTTCATACGATCTAATGATAATGCAGCTTGATATATTGGAAAGCGTTGGGCCCCATAACTCTTCAAGAGGTTCACTATTCGATTTAGTGAGTTCATACAAAATAATGGGAAAAAGCATCGAACTCTTTCAAAGTGATTGGTTTCCATTCCTTTGTGTTAGTTGGATTTGCCAAATTCCATGCAGTGTTCACTTCCCTGCCTTTCGGATTTGACTCGCGTATTATGATGTACGCCATGTCTTCGGTGATGAGCGAGCGGATTATGGTAAAGGGATTATATGTGGTTCCTACTGGTCCCTAATTCCTCCTTGTGTAGTCGACCACGTTATGAGCACGCGTACGGGAATTCGGTGGTGCATTTTTAGTTCATTTGGTGCCATCTTTGGAAATGAAGTAATTGTCACTTGTTTGCTGAGCATCAGTTTCTTCCTCTTCATCATCGTCGTCGTCACTAATATCTTCATTGATGTCTATATGTGGTTAGTTTCCGCATCCGAATCATCTACATGAAAATTTGCTTGATAGTGAAATCGTCATCATCCGCACCTTCAAGACCCAATGCAGGAATAGCACCTTCATCGTCATTACTCATCTCCGCACTAATGAAGTCTGCAAATCTATCATCCACTGCACGTCTTTCATCCTCACTTATTTGCTGGTAGCGTGTACTTAGACGTACCACAATATCAGAAATGTCTAAATTTTCCTCTGCCATTGTATTGTACTTTTATTTCTCTTTATAAATTCAAAATAAAATTTTGCACTCGATGTTCATTGTTCACGGTCTCAACTTTCACTGATTTGGTTTATGAAACTACAGCCGCTTTTATACCCCTTTCTACGTCTACCTGGCTTCTAGCTTGTACATCTGCGTCTATGTGAGAATAAGAGTAGGTAAGAGTATGCGTAAAAAGTAAGGGTAGATTCAAACAACTCAAAAGGGACGGTAACAAAAATTCAAAAAGGGGCGGAAAGTTTATTATGTTTCAAGGAAAGGCGCAATAAAATAATCCAAAAAGTTACTAAAATTCACGGAACACGTTTGTGATGTGTTCCAACAATAAAACAAGCCAAAAGACAGTGCATTTATTAACGATTACTTGAACTTTCAGTACAAGGTCCCGGCGGACCCTTTCACACGTTCGCGTACTAAACACATTTAAATCTCAATAGAAACTAAACTAATGGTCGGATCGCTTTGAAATTTTTTTTAAAACGATTCTAGATAAAATTTCCTTGGAATACATGCGGGGGTCGGGTATACTTCCCATGGACCATCAAGGAGTAATTTCAGTTTTAAAATGAAAAAGGTCCCCAGGGACCTTCTCACCCGCCGGAAGGTAAATTGGAGAGAACATATAAAGATGAAGTTGAGATAAAAACCTAAAGAATGTACTTGTTACTTGTTTTCATTAAGCTTAAAAAATAAAGTCATCCTTAATTAAACTATTTTGAAACCTGTGTGGACTTATGGGATTAAATTATGGGGAACATCCAGCAGTTCCAACTTGGAAATTTTACAGAGGTATCAGACTCTACGAATAATTTCTAATGCACCATATTTTGTGAATAACCGCTGTATTCACAACGATCGTAGTTTTAATTATTTTAAGGGAGAAATATCAATGTTTAGTACCAACTACTTACACAGACTAAATAGATGACAGTGACGAGATTAAAAGATTAAAACGAAAATTATACTAAATCTCCCTTTTCTAAAATAAATAAAATAAATAATTGCAATATTATAAGCTAACAATGTAAAATATAATGTTTATTAACTTTTTGATTTACTAGTTAATTATTATTTTTATTGGTGTTAATGGGGAATATTTTTGGTTTAAATATGAAAAATTATATCCCGTAGATTATCCTGTATATTATATCCTGTAGAGCGAACAAACGAGATATTTATTGAGAATGAAAAAAACCAATTTATACATTTTCCTGTATAACACAAATTTCCAATGTAAACTGATTTGGTAAACAAATCAGTTTAGATTTTTAAAACAAGTAGAGTATTAATTAATTACATATATATTCCAATATCCTTCCTTAATTAATACAATTTCAACAAATTTCTAAATTAAGACAATTTAACATAATTTAGAGCTTTTGTTACTAAATCAGCTTGCATTTCCTCCGACGAACAGTAAGATTGTTTCAGAATCCCTTTTGATTTTAAGTCACAAACGAAATGACATTAAGTATCTACGTGATTTGTTCTTCTGCTAAATTTTTCGTTTTCGGCTAGTTTTATACAACTTTGATCGTCTTCAAATATAACTGTCGGTTCTTTAATGTTAATTCCAAAATCGCTTAAGAGTTGTCTCAACCACATGGCTTCTCTACCTGCATCTGCTAAGGCAACATACTCTGCCTCTGTCGATGAAAGTGAAACACTGTTGTTTGTGGCTTGACCAGCTTACGCATCCGCCATTGTATTTGAAAACATATCCGCATTGGAAACGTTCCTTTTCGATCGATTTTGCGCCCAATCCGCATCTTCATATCCAATTAAGCTTTGATTTTTCTCACCGCCAAGGTTAAGCCTTAAATCCTTCGAACCTTTTAGATACTTAACTAACCTTTTCAGTTCTGTCCAGTCCTCTTCCATTGGTTGACTAATATGCTGACTGAGTATTGAGACTGAAGCTGCAATTTCTGGCCTACTGTTTACACAAAGGTAAATCAAACTTCCAATAAGCTCTCAATTTTGACACCGAGATAAAAACTGACGTCTCCTTAATTAGTTAGTTCGAAATTGCTTTTGAGTATTTCCTCAATTTCCTTAAAATCGTCATCGTCTTTCGCAGTAATAAGTACTTATATATCATCCACATATATTACAATAGAGCGCCCATAAAACAAAGTGTTATGTTTTCCGCTACTCGCTCATTTTCTAGTATATTGGGCATCAAAAATAATATCCGTGCAAGCATTTTTCAATCGGATGGAAACCGGCAATTCCGTGACGACTTTTATCCCTAAAAATGCAGTAAAACTAGTTGCAAGCTTTGATGAGCTATAATTCGTAAGCCAGACGACTTTCGGAAAATGCATCTTAAGCATTTGTGTTGCAAATATACAGACTACCATTTTTCCCTTACACAATTTTTGCCCTAGTGTTTTCAGAGGTCAAACTTCAAATTTGAGTCAAAATTTTTTTCAAACGTTTATAAATAAAATTACTTATTTACGTTTGAAAAATATTTTGACTCAAGATTGCAACTAGTTTTACTTCGATATTATTTTTGATGCCCAATATACTAGAAACTGAGCGGGGAGCGGAAAGAATGACACTTTTCCATTTTTCTATGTATTTCATGGGCGCTCTAATATATATTATAAAAGTTTGTATATCCGTTTCGCCCTTCTTTTTTCGGTAAACATAGATCAGCACTTCCTTGAGCAAATCCCGCTTTTTTAAGAATTTCATACAGTTTTGATTTCCAACATCTTGCCGCTTGCTTTAACCCATATAAACATTTTTGCATTTTGCAAACAAGAAATTCATCACTTTCAACCTCATATCCAGGTGGTTGCCTCATGTAGATATCTTTTTAAGGTGTCAGTTAAGAAAAGCAGTTTTGATATTATAATGAAGAACTCTTGATTTGTTTGATCCAGCTTTTGTTAAAAACATGCGCATTGTCGAATGTCTTACAACAGGAGCGAAAACCTCATCATAGTCTACCCTGAATTTGAGCCACCAACCTAGCTTTGTACTTTAAAATTTGCCCATTTGCACCGTTTGATCTTGTAAATCCATTTGCATCCAATTGATTTTCTGCCTTATGGCAATGAGACAATTTCCCAAGTATTGTTGCTTATTAAGGATTTAATTTCTTCATCCATAGCCTCCCGTCACTTTTGCTCACAGTTGTATTTCACTTGTTTTGTTAACGTTTTGGAATAATGCTCTTGGTGTTTCGTGTTGATCCTCTCAATACTTTTTTCTGTCTTGCATGATCCTGAATATCTTCATCTGCTAAATAGTATTGGTCTTCATCTGACTCATCTACTGTGTTCCTTTTTAACGACACCTCAACGATCTCCTCTATTTAATAATCCTGGTGACGTCGATAGTTATTGACATCATTGTCTGTCGGTTTTACTGTATAACTTCTTACGACACTGGTTGGGTACTAATACATGCGTCTCTGATCCAAGCACGTCGAAGTTATTGATGGCCACGTTCTTCCCTTTCCACACTTCGTACGGAATTCAATTTTTTGACCTTGTAAGAAACCGATTTTGTATGTAATTCGCAGTTAAAACCGCTTCTTCCCAAAATTTGTTTGACAAATTTCCATCTGCTAACATGCTTCTTACCATTTCTACTAAATAACGATTTCGTCTCTCTGCGTTCCCGTTTTGCAGTGGAGTGTATGGTGCTGTTAGTTGCTGCTTTGTACCATTTTGGGTTTTACTGTATAACTTCTTACGACACTGGTTGGGTACTAATACATGCGCCTCTGATCCAAACACGTCGAAGTTATTGATGACCACATTCTACCCTTCCCACACTTCGTACGGAATTCAATTTTTTGATCTTGTAAGAAGCCGATTTTGTAAGTAATTCGCAGTTAAAACCGCTTCTTCCCAAAATTTGTTTGACGAATTTCCATCTGCTAACATGCATCTCACCATTTCTACTAAATAACGATTTCGTCTCTCTGCGGTCCCGTTTTGCAGTGGAGTGTATGGTGCTGTTAGTTGCTGCTTTGTACCATTTTGGGAAAGGAATGTTTTGACCTATCTCCAACATATTCACCGCCGCGATCTGATCGGAAGACTTTAGGAACTTTATTAAATTTAGTTTTAACGTAATGAAAGTAATGTTGGAGTTTTTCGAAAACTTCGCTCCTATTTCTCAGTAGGTAAATGACGCAATATCTGCTGAAGTCGTCAATAAACGTTAAGAAATAACGACAACCACTAGGAGTAGTCTCATTCATTACGGCAACATCAGTGTGCACTAAATCCAATAAATTTTCACATTGCTCACCTGTTTTTTTGCGGAAATGGCTTACGTGACATCTTACTGCTGATACATATTCAACATTCGAACTTCACATAACATTCCTTTGGTTTGATATCCGCATTTTTCAGTATTTTTAGCACAGCATTAATGTCTCGATGACCCATTCTCCGATGCCAATCATGAATACATCCAACATGAAGGTTTTTTTCTTGAACTACTTGCAATGTATGGTTTTTCACTTTTAACTTGTGACAGTCATTTACTAAATCAACCGTTGTCACAACATACCCACCCTTAAGAATCTGGCAACTTAACTTCTTAAAACGTACTGTGTACCCGCACTCTCTCATTTTCGTAACTGACAATAGATTTGTTTCGATAGATGGAACATAAAGAACATCCTTTACAGCAAACGTTTCGATATTTTGATTTTCACCAATTACAACACAGCCTAAACCTTGGGCTTGAAATTTAAAACCGTTGGCTACATTAACAGACTCACAGTTGGTGTTGTTCAAAGTATCGACGAACGATTTATTGTTTGATATGTGGCATGTTGCCCCAGAGTAGATAAACCAGTCATATTTACCACTGTTTCCAAGAGTCAAACATTGCACATCTTTGATTTCGACTTTTCTTGAAGTTTCTGTGATATTGACTTGCTCTTCTGCACCATAGCCTCCTTGAAAAGTTTGCAGTTTTTCTTAAAATGACCAACCTTGTCACAGTAAAATCATTTTTTCAACGTCTGTAGAGGTTCTCTGGGAATTTTGTTTCTCTGAATCTTCATAACT
Organism: Hydrotaea diabolus; assembly: GCA_963513945.1. Lineage (NCBI taxonomy): Eukaryota > Metazoa > Arthropoda > Insecta > Diptera > Muscidae > Hydrotaea > Hydrotaea diabolus. The sequence goes on from CAUPSE010000018.1 coordinate 18,194, forward strand.
GATATGTCTTGCGATTCTCTCTTGTGTACCTTTCTCATAGCTTCTTCTACGAGGGCTGCTATATATATTTCTGACCTAATAATGAAAATGCGAATATCGCCACGAGTCTTTTGTCAAATTGTGCGGGATCCAACGAGAACAAACCTTTTTACGGCCAGGTGTTCATGCAATATCGAATGTATGCTGGTGGAAGAAAAGCCTATGGATGCCTCATCTCACGGTATGTCACATGACGATCTTGCATTATCAGTTCACGAACGGCATCAATGTTTTCTGGCACAACGTCGTTTTTGGACGACCATCGTATTTAAGCGAGCGTCGGCCACGAATGAATCTTTAAACAAGTTTTTCACAGTGCTATAGGATGGTGCTTCATCGCCATACAAAGATTTCAGTTTATCGATGCACTTTTGTCGTGTGAAAAATGATCGCACGAAAATGTTCAATAGTTATTTCCATTTTTGGCCAACTTGCTTTTTTTAAGC
>CAUPSE010000019.1:0-23704 GCA_963513945.1 Hydrotaea diabolus
AAACAGTATATTAATGGATTAAAGAAAATGTAATTATTAATTTTTCTCAATTTATTTCAGCAAAATCGAACTAGTCGTTCTCGAGTTATGTCAAACTGCGCTTTTGCCAACATTTTACAACAAAGCAAAAAACATCAAGATAAGGAAAAAATGTAAAAGGTCATATGAACGCAAAACCCTTTCAGGGTTTTAATATACTGACCTAGTACCATCACCCAGACTTGGAATTTCTTACCACACAGACAATAACCCCAAAAATGTTCCACAGTGTAATGAACCGTTTGCAGAATCTAGTTCAGGTGGTTCTGTCTGTTTAATGAAAACTGACAGTGTATGCAGTGAAGGAGATTTGACAATACATGCTCTACGATCAAGCGACATCGAAGAAATTGAAATTCCAATAGAACATCGTAATGTAACAGAAATATCTCTGCGTTTTAATGGGCTTTCGTTCCACAAGATGGAATGAGCGCGCCCTTACTTCGCAATCAGGATTGCTACAATTAGCAAAAGACGTAAAAACAATATCAGAGAATATATATATATATATATATATATATATATATATATATATATATATATATATATATATATATATATATATATATATATATATATATATATATATATATATATATATATATATATATATATATATATATATATATATATATATATATATATATATATATTATATATATATATATATATATATATATATATATATATATATATATATATATATATATATATATATATATATATATATATATATATATATTTTACAAAAAAATTTTTTTTTTTTGGCAAAATTCTCTTCATAAATTAATTTCTAATTGCAAAAATGTTGATTTGGTAGAGAAACAGTATATTAATGGATTAAAGAAAATGTAATTATTAATTTTTCTCAATTTATTTCAGCAAAATCGAACTAGTCGTTCTCGAGTTATGTCAAACTGCGCTTTTGCCAACATTTTACAACAAAGCAAAAAACATCAAGATAAGGAAAAAATGTAAAAGGTCATATGAACGCAAAACCCTTTCAGGGTTTTAATATACTGACCTAGTACCATCACCCAGACTTGGAATTTCTTACCACACAGACAATAACCCCAAAAATGTTCCACAGTGTAATGAACCGTTTGCAGAATCTAGTTCAGGTGGTTCTGTCTGTTTAATGAAAACTGACAGTGTATGCAGTGAAGGAGATTTGACAATACATGCTCTACGATCAAGCGACATCGAAGAAATTGAAATTCCAATAGAACATCGTAATGTAACAGAAATATCTCTGCGTTTTAATGGGCTTTCGTTCCACAAGATGAATGAGCGCGCCTTACTTCGCAATCAGGATTGCTACAATTAGCAAAAGACGTAAAAACAATATCAGAGAATATATATATATATATATATATATATATATATATATATATATATATATATATATATATATATATATATATATATATATATATATATATATATATATATATATATATATTTGATTTTTTCAGCTGATATCACAGTCGTGAAAATTTGAACCTGGATGAGACGAAAGTTTCTCGGCAACAGTTTATCAATGCACTTGAGTCAGCTGGTTTCGACTTGATAAAATGGACATCCAATGATCCGATAATCACGAAAAGAGAAGTTATATCTGCAATAGCTAAATTCTTCGATCCCTGTAGTTGGTTTGCGCTCATAATCATTGTCGCAAAAGTCATTATGCAACAAATTTGGGTAGATAAAGTTGGATGGGACGACGGACTTACTCCTCTGGCTTGCATAACATGGCAGAACTTTCTGAAAATTTTCCCAGTGCTTCACGATATCCAAATTCCTCATTGGATAAACTATATATCGAATTCTAATATAGAAATTCATAGAGATTTTGTGATTCCTCCGAAAAGGCGTACGCAGCAGCTTTGTATATTCGACCTAAGGAATACTCGTAATGTGAAGTACACATACACTTTCGGTAGCCAAGATTCGTGTTTCCCCTCTTAAGAAACTTTCGTTAGCAATACTTGAACTTTGTGGAGCAGCACTGCTATCAATTTTAGCCTCAAGAATCATTCCCAGAATCAACTTATCGCAATATACATCATACTATTGGACCGACTGCATGATTTTTTTTGGCATTGGTACAAAAACCTTCATCCACATGGAATACTTTCGTTGGGAATCGAGTGCTAGAAAATTGAAATGAAACAAGCAAACTAACCACTGCAATGGTCATTTCACTTGACTTTCTAATGACGAAATTGCGCCTTAAAATTTACTGACGACAACCCCTCAGCTTCCAGGAAATTTATAATATCCATTGCAATACCAATTCCTCTTCCATCTTCAGGTGTGAAATATCCAATATAACAAGAATTTGGTTCTTTTACAATAGTAATGTGCTCTTTTATCACTTTGATATTTCGGGGTTTGCCATTAACAAATGTTTACTTTAAAGTTCATTCTCTAAGGGTTTTGAAAAATATCCAGTAAATGCTGAATATTTTCAAAATCATTAAACCTGTCATTAAAGTTATTAAAAAGCGTTTCTATTATATCGAAAAGTTCAAACTTTTTCAAGATTTTCTCCTTGTCGTAAATCACAGATGTTTTCGGAAAGTCCGAAAAGTCTTCTGAATCAATTTGAGCTGCAAGTAAAAATAGCTGAGTTTTAAAATCTGAAAGAATTTTAAACATTTCAGAAATACTATTATCTTTTCCTTGCAACTTCAAATTCAACTCATTCAAAATGCTACAAATGTCTGTTAAAAACCCCATGTCTAAAATAAATTGATAATCTTGTAAATATTCTTTTTCGGGTATTTCGATATTTTCAGCTTCTAAAAATTCAAATACTTCATTTCTAAGCTCAAACAATCTATTAATGCTGTTACCTCGGCTTAACCAACGTACATCAGTAAACATTAATAGATCGTGGTGAGAAGCATTTGAATTTTTTAGAAATGTCACAAATTTTCTATGAGTCAGTGCATTATGACCGCCCCTTATCCTATTAATTATCCGCACAGTAGCCTTCATGACCGGATGCTCGGATATAAATTTAGAAGCAAGAGCAGCCTGGTGTATTATACAATGCAAAGTATAAACCTCAATTTTATTTTTTTTTCATCTGGCCTACAAATCCATCACGTTTGCCTGTCATAGTGTTCGCACCATCTGTACAAACTCCGGCTAATTTGTTAGAATCAACAACGGAAAGAAGTTTTTCGTTGACGACATCGAACAATAATTTGCCGGTTACATTGCCATAAAATGTTTCAACAGAATATATTGACTCGAAAACATTGTAATCTGAATCAAAGCATCGAATGCAGATAACAAGTTGACAAAGGTCATTAATATCGGTGCTCTCATCAATACAGAATGAAAAAAATTCGCACTTTTTTAATTTTTCCCTTAACGTCGATTCCACAATAGCACCCAAATAAAGGGATCGCCGGGTTATACTATTGCGGGACAACGGTAATTTTTTAATAAAATTAGTGTTATAATTAAGTTTTGCAAAAACTTTACACAATATATTTTTGACAAACGGCCCATCTGAAAATGGCCTTTCCTTTTTTATAATATATAAACTTATTAGGTTAGATAAACCCATTTTTAAATACTCCTCCACCATATCTTCATCATTTTCTTTAGATTGATTTACCCATTCCTTCAACTTTTTTATAAAAAGTTTCTTATACATTTTAAATTGTTTTTCTTTTTCTTCCCCCTGCAAATAATTCATGTCTTTATGAACAGTTTCAAAATGTTTTTTTTAATTATATTTCATATTTTTTTTAAATGTCTTATAACAAATAACACATTGCATGTCATCAAAAGCATTTTGTAACATAAAATACTTTTCAAATGGCATCATTAACATATCGCAATAATTTCAGTTTATGTGTTCACTATCAGCAGTCTCGATCACGATTAAATGTAAATAAGACACAGAACTTCTGCCAGTGTAGCTTGTCTCTCCCACTCATATTTCTGCTTTCCTATTGGTTGATTGACGATCAAACAAAAGAGCGTAAGAATACGTGTGAGTTAAAATTGCTGAAATCAGCCACTACTGGGCATTAAACAGCCAGAACCACCTGAACTAGATTCTGCAAACGGTTCATTATCCAACGAAATAAATCTTTCTCCTGACTACAAAAAATTTTCAATCGTTCAATGACATTCTCTTTTCGACCGAGATTAAAAAAGCTCGTTCCACTCATCTTCCTTAAAAAGCAAAGGACTTTGCTACAGAGTTGTGCAGGATATTAACTTTCCTTAGCCAAAAAAGATAATAACATTTTCTCATAAACAATGCAAATCATTTTTAAAATCTAATGGGCCAAACCCAGTGTCTATCTTTACTGCACATTCAGAAGTTCAGAGTATAAAATATTGTGTATGACAGAAAGGTTACCATATGCTAAATTTTTTAATTATGTAATGAAAACGTTTTTCATTGCACAGCATCACAGAAACAAACTCAACCACTTCGGCAGTATTGAGGTACGCAGTCTTAGCGAACAATTAGAAATTGGGTATCTTCTACGTATCGTATGTCTTTTGTACTTCATTCAGTATTCCGACGGCTGTTTTGTATAAGAGGCTTGTTACGGTTGAGGTTAAGATTGATGTTAATTTTGAACTTCTGTAGATTAAAATATGAACTTGCAATTTCGGTGAATGATCTAGCATCTATATATAGAGGATTAGGGTCCTCTCTATGAAACAGGTTATCATAAGTTAGTTTCGTGGCAAATGTTTGTAACTAACAAAAATATTTTAGGTAGACTTCGAATCATTAGAAGATTCGACTTCATAAAATTAGGCAAAAGTACGTTTTTTGGATAAAGAACGGACGCTATTGAAATTAAAGTAAATCAGATTTGGATATTGCCGCATCTTACATCAAATCTTAATGAAATTTAGCACGAACATATTTTTTGGGACAAGCTGAACGCTATTGATAAAATCGGATTTGATTTGTACATAGCTAACATACATATATTTCTCCTATTTTATGGTTTTCGCTCTAGAAGTTACATATCGCAACTAATTTTTCGATTTCGATTTTAATTTATTATTCCTTATCTTTAACTAATACATCTTTCGACTAATGCTAATTCTTAATTTCTAGCGTATATGTAAATACTTATCTAAAATTATCTAAATAATACAAATTTTGAAGCTGCAGTGGACTGCAACTTATCATTAGTACATACTTAAACTATATTTCTAAATTTCCCCCTAAAAAGGAATTACATAAAGGGGAATTCTTAACATTTTTTTACTTAAAAATAACACTTACACTATTGCTTACATCTATTACATATTTACACTATTTACAATATATACAGGTTGGTTTTATCATTGCGAGATGTTTTATATAATCTCGTCAATGTCCATAGTCATATACCTCCTATGATAGAACAGTAGTCTATCGTCCCTAAACAGAAATCCCTCTCTGTCCAAAGTCAAGAGAGAAACTGGTGACCTATATCTGTCCGTTATTAGTCTTTGAAGGCTGACATCCTGCCAAAGACTACTCCTAATCAGTCCGTTGTCGAGATCAGTACACCTGTCCAGAAAATCTAAGGCCCCTCTAACGAGGAATACATCTATCCTTTCAAAACCGATAGAGTCATATATCCTTTGGCAGGATGGTCGTTTCCAGATTCCATCCTCACTTAGTGTCGGCCTTAGCCCTAGGCATGCCGAAAGGATCTTCCTCTTCCATCTCCTTATCCTCTACATCTGGTAAGATGAGATCCCATGCCAGACTGGAAAGGCGTAGGAGATAAGGGGCCGGATGATCTGTCTGTAAACCAGGAGCTTAACCTTGTTGTCAAGTCCATTTCTGTGTCGTAAACCACGAAGATATGTCCAAAAAACCCTCTTAACCCTGCCTAATATGTAGTCAGTGTGTCTAACGAACTCAAAACTAGTATGGAAGGTCATCCCTAGATACCTAATTGAGTCCAATGTCCTAATCGTTAAACCGCCCACTTTAATGTCTGGTTCATATTGTCTGGCATTACCGTAAATAAGGCCCCGCCTACCTTTAAAAATAATGCCCTCGCATTTCTCAACATTGACTTGCATTCGCCACTTATCGAAGTACCTAGACAGCTGTCTGAGATACTCATTAACTCTTGCATTGACATTCGCTGCTACTGGGCCTGACGATGCGATGAGAATATCATCAGCATACATCAGCAGCAGTCCACCGTCAGGTGGCTGCGGAATGTCACATACAAATATGTTGTACAGTACAGGGCCCAATAAAATTTGGGCAACAAATTTGAGTAGATAAAGTTGGATGGGACGACGGACTTACTCCTCTGGCTTGCATAACATGGCAGAACTTTCTGAAAATTTTCCCAGTGCTTCAGGATATTCAAATTCCTCATTGGATAAACTATATATCGAATTCTAATATAGAAATTCATAGAGATTTTGTGATTCCTCCGAAAAGGCGTTCGCAGCAGCTTTGTATATTCGACCTAAGGAATACTCGTAAAGTAAAGTACACATACACTTTCGGTAGCCAAGATTCGTGTTTCCCCTCTTAAGAAACTTTCGTTAGCAATACTTGAACTTTGTGGACCAGCACTGCTATCAATTTTAGCCTCAAGAATCATTCCCAGAATCAACTTATCGCAATATACATCATACTATTGGACCAACTGCATGATTTTTTTGGCATTGGTACAAAAACCTTCATCCACATGGAATACTTTCGTTGGGAATCGAGTGCTAGAAAATTGAAATGAAACAAGCAAACTAACCACTGCAATGGTCATTTCACTTGACTTTCTAATGACGAAATTGCGCCTTAAAATTTACTGACGACAACCCCTCAGCTTCCAGGAAATTTATAATACCCATTGCAATACCAATTCCTCTTCCATCTTCAGGTGTGAAATATCCAATATAACAAGAATTTCGTTCTTTTACAATAGTAATGTGCTCTTCTATCACTTTGATATTTCGGGGTTTGCCATTAACAAATGTTTGCTTTAAAGTTCATTCTCTTTTGCCATCAAAAGAAATGGATTTAAGCAAATCATTGCATTTGATTAAATTCAAAGCTTTGAGTCTGGCTTTACCACGTTCACGACGAATTTTATGCTGGTCAAGTATAATGTGTGGAATGTTTAAATCCTTTAAAAGGTTTGACAACAGCAATGCTCCAAAGCGATTTGATACCCCAGCACGTTCCAAAGCTGCACTATATGTCGGCAGAGATATTTCTGTTACATTACGATGTTCTATTGGAATTTCAATTTCTTCGATGTCGCTTGATCGTAGAGCATGTATTGTCAAATCTCCTTCACTGCATACACTGTCAGTTTTCATTAAACAGCCAGAACCACCTGAACTAGATTCTGCAAACGGTTCATTATCCAACGAAATAAATCTTTCTCCTGACTACAAAAAAATTTTCAATCGTTCAATGAATTCTCTTTTCGACCGAGATTAAAAAAGCTCGTTCCACTCATCTTCCTTAAAATGCAATGGATTTTTTACGTTATCACGATATCGTTTAGTCAAACATTCTATTTTTTTACGAATTCACGGTCTGTTTATTATTGGAATATGTGCACTTTGCCATACTTTTACAATGTCATTAATGATTTTATGGCATTGGTAAAAAAAACCTTCATGCTCATGGAATACTTTCGGGGGGAATCGAGTGTTAGAAAATTGAAATGAAACAAGCAAACTAACCACTGCAATGGTCATTTCACTTGACGTTCTAATGACGAAATTGCGCCTTAAAATTTACTGACGTCAACCCCTTAGCTTCCAGGAAATTTATAATACCCATTGCAATACCAATTCCTCTTCCATCTTCAGGTGTGAAATATCCAATATAATAAGAATTTGGTTCTTTTACAATAGTAATGTGCTCTTCTATCACTTTGATATTTCGGGGTTTGCCATTAACAAATGTTTGCTTTAAAGTTCATTCTCTTTTGCCATCAAAAGAAATGCATTTAAGCAAATCATTGCATTTGATTGAATTCAAAGCTTTGAGTCTGGCTTTACCACGTTCATGACGAATTTTATGCTGGTCAAGTATAATGTGTGGAATGTTTAAATCCTTTAAAAGGTTTGACGACAGCAATGCTCCAAAGCGATTTGATACCCCAGCACGATCCAAAGCTGCACTATATGTCGGCAGAGATATTTCTGTTACATTACGATGTTCTATTGGAATTCTAATTTCTTCGATGTCGCTTGATCGTAGAGCATGTATTGTCAAATCTCCTTCACTGCATACTCTGTCAGTTTTCATTAAACAGCCAGAACCACCTGAACTAGATTCTGCAAACGGTTCATTATCCAACGAAATAAATCTTTCTCCTCACTACAAAAAATTTTCAATCGTTCAATGACATTCTCTTTTCGACCGAGATTAAAAAAGCTCGTTCCACTCATCTTCCTTAAAATGCAATGGACTTTGCTACAGAGTTGTGCAGGATATTAACTTTCCTTAGCCAAAAAAGCTAATAACATTTTCTCACAAACTCCAATGCAAATTATTTTTAAAATCTAATGGGCCAAACCCAGTTTCTATCTTTACTGCACATTCAGAAGTTCAGAGTATAAAATATTGTGGATGACAGAAAGGTTACCATATGCTAAATTTTTTAATGATGTAATGAAAACGTTTTTCATTGCACAGCATCACAGAAACAAACTCAACCACTTCGGCAGTATTGAGGTACGCAGTCTTAGCGAACAATTAGAAATTGGGTATCTTCTACGTATCGTATGTCTTTTGTACTTCATTCAGTATTCCGACGGCTGTTTTGTATAAGAGGCTTGTTACGGTTGAGGTTAAGATTGATGTTAATTTTGAACTTCTGTAGATTAAAATATGAACTTGCAATTTGGGTGAATAATCTAGCATCTATATATAGAGGATTAGGGTCCTCTCTATGAAACAGGTTATCATAAGTTAGTTTCGTGGCAAATGTTTGTAACTAACAAAAATATTTTAGGTAGACTTCATTATCATTAGAAGATTCGACTTCATAAAATTAGGCAAAAGTACGTTTTTGGGATAAAGATAAGAAGATTTGAAGTAAATCAGATTTGGATGTTGCCGCATCTTACATCCAATCTTAATGAAATTTCGCACGAACATATTTTTTTGGGACAAGCTGAACGCTATTGATAAAATCGGATTTGATTTGTATATAGCTAACATACATATATTTCTCCTATTTTATGGTTTTAGCTCTAGAAGTTACATATTGCAACTAATTTTTCGAATTCGATTTTAATTTATTATTCCTTATCTTTAACTAATACATCATTCGATTAATGATAATTCTTAATTTCTAGCGTATATGTAAATACTTATCTAAAATTATCTAAATAATACAAATTTTGAAGTTGCAGTGGACTGCAACTTATCATTAGTACATACTTAAACTATATTTCTAAATTTCCCCCTAAAAAGGAATTACAAAAAGGGGAATTCTTAACATTTTTTTACTTAAAAATAACACTTACACTATTGCTTACATCTATTACATATTTACACTATTTACAATATATACAGGTTGGTTTTATCATTGCGAGATGTTTTATATAACCTCGTCAATGTCCATAGTCATATACCTCCTATGATAGAACAGTAGTCTATCGTCCCTAAATAGAAATCCCTCTCTGTCCAAAGTCAAGAGAGAAACTGGTGACCTATATCTGTCCGTTATTAGTCTTCGAAGGCTACTCCTAATAAGTCCGTTGTCGAGATCAGTACACCTGTCCAGAAAATCTAAGGCCCCTCTAACGAGGAATTAATCTATCCTTTTAAAACCGATAGAGTCATATATCCTTTGGCAGGATGGTCGTTTCCAGATTCCATCCTCACTTAGTGTCGGCCTTAGCCCTAGGCATGCCGAAAGGATCTTCCTCTTCCATCTCCTTATCCTCTCCATCTGGTAAGATGAGATCCCATGCCAGACTGGAAAGGCGTAGGAGATAAGGGGCCGGATGACCTGTCTGTAAACCAGGAGCTTAACCTCGTTGTCAAGTCCATTTCTGTGTCGTAAACCACGAAGATATGTCCAAAAAACCACCCTGCCTAATATGTAGTCAGTGTGTCTAACGAACTCAAAACTAGTATGGAAGGTCATCCCTAGATACCTAATTGAGTCCGATGTCCTAATCGTTAAACCGCCCACTTTAATGTCTGGTTCATATTGTCTGGCATTACCGTAAAGAAGGTCTCGCCTACCTTTAAAAATAATGCCCTCGCATTTCTCAACATTGACTTGCATACGCCACTTATGGAAGTACCTAGACAGCTGTCTGAGATACTCATTAACTCTTGCATTGTTATTCGCTGCTACTGGGCCTGACGATGCGATGAGAATATCATCAGCATACATCAGCAGCAGTCCACCGTCAGGTGGCTGCGGAATGTCACATACAAATATGTTGTACAGTACAGGGCCCAAGAGGGAGCCCTGAGGTACACAAGCAATAACAGCCCTTCTGTTTAAGAAACTGTCCCCGACCTTAACCTGGAAAGTTCTATCTGTCAAAAAGTCAGTAACTATCCTACACGTATTCCAGTCAAAAACTAAATTTTTTATTTTGTAGACGATAGCGTCCTACCATACGCTATCAAACCCCCGAGCGAAGTCCAAACTGACCGCTATAGTGGCGTATCTCTTATTCAACCCCCTGGCCACATAGTCCCCAAGGACCATGAGGGCATGGGACGTTGAAAGCCCGTTTCTGAATCCAAACTGGTGATCAGAGAGGATATGGTTATTAACTATTGTATTCTTTATTCTAGCTAGAATAAAGAATTCAAAAAGGCCGACAGTAAAGATATCGGTCTATAGCTGCCTGGTCGAGTGGGATCTTTCCCTGGCTTCAAGATAGGGATCGTGACCGATTCCCTCCAAGAGGCTGGGAAGTATCCCAAATTCAGGCAGTGGTTGAAAATCACTGCCAGAAATGACCAGGTGGCTCCATTTGCTGCCCTAACGAGAACATCCGACACACCATCCCGGCCACTAGACCTTCGGTTTGGCCTCCCCCTTAAGGCGTCCCCTACATCGTCTCGTGTGACGAAACTTAACCGTCTCTGTCCGCTATTGCCTAAAATATTGCTACCGTCAGCCTTAATGGTACTACCAAAAATGACCTCTGGTTCCCTGATCCTAAAACTGGATATCTCTGCTGTGACGATATCGCCAAACTCCCTATCCCTGTCCACACTAGACCTATCTCCCTGAATTAGGTCTGCTAAGGCGTCAGCCTTACCCCTGTAGTCCCCGGTAGTCAAAACTCCGTCGGTCCCTACTAAACTTGGTATGTGAGTCGACTGCCTAATACATGCCGCCGATTTCACCTTCCTAAACGTCTTATTATTTATTCTAATCCTACGAAGGTAGTTAGCCATCTGTTCACGTTCGAACTCCCTAATAGCACCCTCAATAATCTGACCCAAGTTCCGGATATCAGCTCTGAGGATATTGAGCCGTGTAGGATCCAAAGCCCTATGCAGGGCCCTACGTAGAATATTCCTTTCACGGATAAAGCCGAGAATATTGGGTGGCAGGTCCAGATGTCTTCTCCATCCAGAATAAATTTTGGGTGTGGAGATTTCCATGGCCTGCCGAAATGTATTGCTCATTGATTAAACACAAGTGTCAATCTCAGAGCAAGTAACATTCCTGTCGATAGGAAGTCCGCACGCAGCCAGATCCTATTATAGTCAAACTTCATTGTCCGTTCCCTATGCGTCAGTCTCTCCCCTACCAACACTATCTCAACTGCCCTATGGTCCGACCAACAGTCCAAAGTCCTTAGTCCCCTACCCCCGTTGTCCGCTACAGTAAGTCCGGGTGATGCCACACATATGTCAATGAAGGAGCTAGTTGCCCCAGCACATCTAGAGGGCCCGTCAGTCAGTACAATGTCCAGATCTGGACATCCCAGTAAAAAGTCAAATAAAACCCTACCCTTAACGTCAATTATGTCACCGCCCCAGCTAATATGCTTAGCGTTGAGGTCAGCTCCGATCAGTACATCGCCAAAGCTGGCCAGAGATCCTAGCAGATCTAGATCATAACGATCTAGTGATGCCTGTGGTCTGCTATAAGCTGCCACAACGGTTAGCATACCGCCATTGGCCCTATGAATTTTAAAACAAGTGCACTCGATGGCTCTTGTAATAAGCTCTACCATGTCACTCCTAAAACAGTCTCGGATGAGAACCGCAGTACCCCCACCAGTACCTATAGCCCAATCTTGTCTGAAAAAGTTGTAACCCTGAAACTCCGGTCTATGTCTAGAAGAAAGTCTCGTCTCTGCTACCATTAGAACGTCCGGCCTGTGTTCGTCCAAAAATAGTCTTAAATAATGTCGCCTATGAGTGGCAACAATGGAGTTGGCATTAATGAAAATACACTTCAATATATTTACTCATCTATATATATAATATATATATATATATATATATATATATATATATATATATATATATATATATATATATATATATATATATATATATATATATATATATATATATATATATATATATATATATATATATATATATATATATATATATATATATATATATATATATATATATATATATATATATATATATATATATATATATATATATATATATATATATATATATATATATATATATATATATATATATATATATATATATATATATATATATATATATATATATATATATATATATATATATATATATATATATATATATATATATATATATATATATATATATATATATATTACTCGCTATTGATACTATTTCAAAACAAATTTACTGACAGTAAACTTTAAGGATAAAGGGTGAATGAAGTGGATATAGTTTCATGAAGTATAGGGGATGCAAGAGAGAAAGGGTGAGAGAAGTAAATCAATTCTTTTTCCAATTTTTCATAAACATACCCACAAATATATAGACACACCACAAAAAAAAACAAAAAAACACTTTTATCAATAAAAAAACGAAATAAATAAAATTATTGTTGTGTATTCACATTTATTTAAATATTATTCAAAAATATTAATTATAATAAATGATTGTTACAAGAAAAATAAATAATTGTTAAAATAAAAAGTTTTCATTTATACATATAATTTTTATTTTAAAGACATCTTATTTATACTAAAGCCTGCAGTGGCCGGTTTCCATCCGATTGAAAATTTTTTTGCAGGGATATTATATTTGATGCCCAATATACAAGAAAATGAGCGAGGAACAGAAAAATTACACTTTTTGTTTTATGGGCGCTCTAGTTTACATGTATACCAAAGCATATGTTCCTTACTTCAACAGCATTATGTTAATATTTCAAGACAAATTTAATTCTATTACCAAAGCAGCTGTCCTGGGCCGTATTGCTGGTCCCTGTGTACATGAACATTCATAACTGTAGTTGCGGATAATCCTTGTTCTTGTTCACAAATAGCTAAATTACACCGGTAATAAGTTACTGGAAAAGAAACAACTTAGAATGCAATATCTTGAAACAACTTGTTAATGATTTAAATGCACTCATCGCAAAGCTTTACGATAGCCCTTTTTTGTTTATGAAATCAGCCGATGGTTTATCGACTCTCAAGCAAATGCCAAACTCCATCAAGATTAGTTGCAATATGAAACTTCTAGAGCTAAAACCATAAAATAGGAGAAATATATGTATGGTAGCTATATACAAATCTAATCCGATTTTATCAATAGCGTTCAGCTTGTCCCAAAAAATATGTTCGTGCTAAATTTCATTAAGATTGGATGTAAGATGCGGCAATATCCAAATCTGATTTACTTCAATTTCAATAGCGTCCATTCTTTATGAAGTCGAATCACCTAATGATTCGAAGTCTAGCTAAAATATTTTTGGTAGTTACAATCATTATCCATGAAACTGACTTATGATAACCTGTTTCACAGAGAGGACCCTAACCCCTATATATAGATGCTAGATTATTCACTCAAATTGCAAGTTCATATTTTAATCTACAAAATTTCAAAATTAACATCAATCTTAACCTCAACCGTAACAAGCCTCTTATACAAAACAGCCGTCGGAATACTGAATGAAGTACAAAAGACATACGATACATCGAAAATACCCAATTTCTAATTGTTGCAATATGTTACTTCTAGAGCTAAAACCATAAAATAGGAGAAATATATGTATGGTAGCTATATACAAATCTTATCCGATTTTATCAATAGCGGTTAGCTTGTCCCAAAAAATATGTTCGTGCTAAATTTCATTAAGATTGGATGTAAGATGCGGCAATATCCAAATCTGATTTACTTCAATTTCAATAGCGTCCGTTCTTTATCCAAAAAACGTACTTTTGCCTAATTTTATGAAGTCGAATCACCTAATGATTCGAAGTCTACCTAAAATATTTTTGTTAGTTACAAACATTTGCCATGAAACTGACTTATGATAACCTGTTTCACAGAGAGGACCCTAACCCCTATATATAGATGCTAGATTATTCACCCAAATTGCAAGTTCATATTTTAATCTACAGAAGTTCAAAATTAACATCAATCTTAACCTCAACTGCAGTAAAGATAGAAACTGGGTTTGGCCCATTAGATTTTAAAAATAATTTGCATTGGAGTTTATGAGAAAATGTTATTAGCTTTTTTAGCTAAGGAAAGTTAATATCCTGCACAACTCAGTCCATTGCATTTTAAGGAAGATGAGTGGAACGAGCTTTTTAAATCTCGGTCGAAAAGAGAATGTCATTGAACGATTGAAAATTTTTTGTAGTCAGGAGAAAGTTTTATTTCGTTGGATAATGAACCGTTTGCAGAATCTAGTTCAGGTGGTTCTGGCTGTTTAATGAAAACTGACAGTGTATGCAGTGAAGGAGATTTGACAATACATGCTTTACGATCAAGCGACATCGAAGAAATTGAAATTCCAATAGAACATCGTAATGTAACAGAAATATCTCTACCGACATATAGTGCAGTTTTGGATTGTGCTGGGGTATCAAATCGCTTTGGAGCATTGCTGTCGTCAAACCTTTTAAAGGATTTAAACATTCCACACACTATACTTGACCAGCATACAATTCGTCGTGAACGTGGTAAAGCCAGACTCAAAGCTTTGAATTCAATCAAATGCAATGATTTGCTTAAATGCATTTCTTTTAATGGCAAAAGAGAATGAACTTTAAAACAAACATTTGTTAATGACAAACCCCGAAATATCAAAGTGATAGAAGAGCACATTACTATTGTAAAAGAACCAAATTCTTGTTATATTGGATATTTCACACCTGAAGATGGAAGAGGAATTGGTATTGCAATGGGTATTAGGAATTGGTATTGCAATGGACCAGAGAAAATTTAAACAGTCCGACAGCCCACAGTGCACCTTTCAAACGTGACACAAGGTCACAAGCCACAATTTTCACATACATTCAAAATCAAGTACATTATCACTTGAAAATCAAAACAGGGAAACAAACTGTCAAACCCAAAAAAAATATAGTTCTAGCGACAGGGTTATCAAAACAATGACGATAGAAAAGACGAGCGCGTACCCCTACACCACACAAGCATTTCTGACGGAAAATTTCCAAAGAAAGGTTCAGTACTATAACGAATTGAAATTGAAAGAAAAATCAAAGATCTCTGAAATATCAAAACGAACACAACATAACTCTAGCACACACATACAACATGGGCATAAGGGATTTTCTATCAGACGGCAAAAAAGAAAAATAATGTTCATAAAAAACAATGACGACAAAACATATGAACACGTGCAACTCTAAAACAATAACTTGAAAACTTCCAAACACAAGCACCATGTTGACGGACAAATTCCAAAGAAAGGCTCAGAAGATTGACGAATTTTAACAAAGAGAAATGAACGATCGCTAAGATACCAAAGAAAGGCTCATAACTATGACGATCGCTGAAGCAATGACTTCACTTTATGTTTAATCATACACCATATCAAATCACACACACCATATCAAGTCACATCACTTTCCCCATAAACAAGATAATAAAAATGTATTATCTATCTCCCTATATATCCAAATAAAAAGGGGGTGACATCACGTATTCATACCAAGCTAATAAAAATTAATTATCTTGGACTATCTGAAAACCACATTGGATTTTCCTATACCCAAATAATAAAGGTTACATCACTTACTCATTCCCAAGGTAATAAAACTTAATTATCTTGGACTAGCTGAAAACCACATAGGATTTCATATTACCAAATAAAAAAAAGTCACAACACGTATTCATATCAAAGCTAATAAAAATTAATTATATAGGATTTTCTATATCAAAGCTCATTAAACTTGATTAATGTGCTTTGACCTGTCAATCATTATCCAGTCCCCGTATCTCCCTACTACTTTGTAGAAGTCGGTTGAACATATGTGAGGGAGCAATACCTTAATCTGAACCGACTTCTATTTTTATCTACATGGAAGATAATATCTGCATTGTAGATCTAAAAGCTAAAAATCTAATGAATATGTATGTGGAAACTGTTTCTTAATGTAATTCGATTTTCTTTACTTTCAATAGCGTCCTTTCTTGGTCCAAAAAACTTATTTCTGCCAAATATCATAAAAATCGGACAACAATTGCGACATGTAGCTTGATTATAAGCTTCAGATAGATAGACGGACAGACAGACATCGTTAAATGGAATCAGCAAGTGATTACATTTCGATCGGTTTTCTGAAAGATGAGGGTTGTTGAAATATATTAAGAGTTACTACAAATGCCATGAAACTGAATTATGGTCTTTTCACTGTGCTCGAATGACTGCTTTTTGTCAAGTGCTAAACGCTGATTTCGGGTTATCAACCCTGCCTCAGTCGAACAAACACTAAGTTACTCTAAAACGTAAGCTTTTCAGTACAAACTTTGGTTTATATAACCCTCTTCGCTCTAATTTAGTAGTACTGAACTGTCAAAACCAGTCACTTGTTTTATTAGTTCGTTTGCCTGAAAGTCGGAGGCAAGCTTTTAAAAATGTATTAAGGACTTGGTGGAGTCACCGCGAAGGATTAGCAAAACCGTCGCGGTGGTCATACCAACTAAGCAAAGCAGCAAACTATGAAGAAAAAATCCAGTAATAATCCACCAGGTACCAACACACCAGCAGCTACCAACAATGCGGCAGCCACCAACAAAATAGCAACCCACAAAGGCGAATTGTGCACAATTATTATTAACACATGTGACAGCGCATATAGAAAGGGACCGAAGGGTAAATCAATCAATTTTCACTTTTTTTGATATGTATATATATATATATATATATGTTGTCCATATCAAAAAAAGTGAAAATTGATTGATTTACCCTTCGATCCCTTTCTATATGCGCTGTCACATGTGTTAATAATAATTGTGCACAATTCGCCTTTGTGGGTTGCTATTTTGTTGGTGGCTGCCGCATTGTTGGTAGCTGCTGGTGTGTTGGTACCTGGTGGATTATTACTGGATTTTTTCTTCATAGTTTGCTGCTTTGCTTAGTTGGTATGACCACCGCGACGGTTTTGCTAATCCTTCGCGGTGACTCCACAAAGTCCTTAATACATTTTTAAAAGCTTGCCTCCGACTTTCAGGCAAACGAACTAATAAAACAAGTGACTGGTTTTGACAGTTCAGTACTACTAAATTAGAGCGAAGAGGGTTATATAAACCAAAGTTTGTACTGAAAAGCTTACGTTTTAGAGTAACTTAGTGTTTGTTCGACTGAGGCAGGGTTGATAACCCGAAATCAGCGTTTAGCACTTGACAAAAAGCAGTCATTCGAGCACAGTGAAAATACCATAATTCAGTTTCATGGCATTTGTAGTAACTCTTAATATATTTCAACAACCCTCATCTTTCAGAAAACCGATCGAAATGTAATCACTTGCTGATTCCATTTAACGATGTCTGTGTGTCCGTCCATCTATCTGAAGCTTATAATCAAGCTACATGTCGCAATTGTTGTCCGATTTTTATGATATTTGGCAGAAATAAGTTTTTTGGACCAAGAAAGGACGCTATTGAAAGTAAAGAAAATCGAATTACATTAAGAAACAGTTTCCACATACATGTTCATTAGATTTTTAGCTTTTAAATCTACAATGCAGATATTATCTTCCATGTAGATAAAAATAGAAGTCGGTTCAGATTAAGGTATTGCTCCCTCACATATGTTCAACCGACTTCTACAAAGTAGTAGGGAGATACGGGGACTGGATAATGATTGACAGGTCAAAGCACATTAATCAAGTTTAATGAGCTTTGATATAGAAAATCCTATATAATTAATTTTTATTAGCTTTGATATGAATACGTGTTGTGACTTTTTTTTATTTGGTAATATGAAATCCTATGTGGTTTTCAGCTAGTCCAAGATAATTAAGTTTTATTACCTTGGGAATGAGTAAGTGATGTAACCTTTATTATTTGGGTATAGGAAAATCCAATGTGGTTTTCAGATAGTCCAAGATAATTAATTTTTATTAGCTTGGTATGAATACGTGATGTCACCCCCTTTTTATTTGGATATATAGGGAGATAGATAATAAATTTTTATTATCTTGTGTATGGGGAAAGTGATGTGACTTGATATGGTGTGTGTGATTTGATATGGTGTATGATTAAACATTAAGTGAAGTCATTGCTTCAGCGATCGTCATAGTTATGAGCCTTTCTTTGGTATCTTAGCGATCGTTCATTTCTCTTTGTTAAAATTCGTCAATCTTCTGAGCCTTTCTTTGGAATTTTTCCGTCAACATGGTGCTTGTGTTTGGAAGTTTTCAAGTTATTGTTTTAGAGTTGCACGTGTTCATATGTTTTGTCGTCATTGTTTTTTATGAACATTATTTTTCTTTTTTGCCGTCTGATAGAAAATCCCTTATGCCCATGTTGTATGTGTGTGCTAGAGTTATGTTGTGTTCGTTTTGATATTTCAGAGATCTTTGATTTTTCTTTCAATTTCAATTCGTTATAGTACTGAACCTTTCTTTGGAAATTTTCCGTCAGAAATGCTTGTGTGGTGTAGGGGTACGCGCTCGTCTTTTCTATCGTCATTGTTTTGATAACCCTGTCGCTAGAACTATATTTTTTTTGGGTTTGACAGTTTGTTTCCCTGTTTTGATTTTCAAGTGATAATGTACTTGATTTTGAATGTATGTGAAAATTGTGGCTTGTGACCTTGTGTCACGTTTGAAAGGTGCACTGTGGGCTGTCGGACTGTTTAAATTTTCTCTAGTCTGTCGCAGGTGATAATTTCGATTATCCTGTGGCATGAAACTGAATGCATATGATAATTATGTTGTTTAATTTATGACCACTTGTATCGAAAAGGTTCGATGGATGAAATTTAATATTTACCTGCAAAATAATGTAATTCCTTTCATATTGGGCGGAGGATTTTTATGACATTTGAACAATTGTTATTGTTTGTTAGTAGAAGGTACGAGGTTAGTAAAAATGGTGCGCTACACGAATGAACAACGCATTCCCATTGTGAAATTGTTTTACCAAAATGGTGAAAGTTTTGCGGCTACAGTTCGCAAATTGCGATCAATTTGGGGTCACAATAATGCTCCAAAAGAGTCAACTGTAAAGAGATTAATGGATAAATTTGCCGAAACTGGGTCTGTTAGTGATGTAAAGATAACAACGCGCCATCGACCAGGTCGATCGACCGAAAATGTCGCAGCTGTACGTGATGATGTCGCTCAAACTCCATCCACCTCAATTCGACACCGAGCTCAGCAAATTGGTGTCTCCAAATCCACTTTGCAGCGAATTTTGACGAAAGATTTGCATCTTCATGCATACAAAATTCAATTGACTCAGGAACTGAAGCCAGCTGACCATGGACTGCGAAGGGAGTTCGTTAATTGGGTATTGGAGAGACAACATGAAAATGCTGATTTTGCCGATAAAATCATCTTCAGTGACGAGGCCCACTTTCATCTTGATGGCTTCGTCAATAGGCAGAATTGTCGCATTTGGGGTGCGGAAAATCCTCGAGTGATTCACGAGAAGCAAATGCATCCTCAACGTGTCACTGTGTGGTGTGGTTTTTGGACTGGAGGAATCATTGGACCTTTTTTTTATGAAAATGAGGAAGGTCAAGTGCAAACAGTCAATGGTGTTTGGTATTGTGAAATGATAACCAGTTTTTTCTTGCCTAGAATTGAAGAAATGAATGTGGAGGGCATGTGGTTCCAACAAGACGGCGCCACATGTCATACAGCCAGAGAAACAATTAAATTGCTGCATCAGTCATTTAAAAATTGCGCTCTTCTTGGGCCACCCTTTATATATATATATATATATATATATATATATATATATATATATATATATATATATATATATATATATATATATATATAATTATATAGTATATATATATAATATATATATATATATATATATATATATATTATTATATATATATATATATATATATATATATATATATATATATATATATATATATATAGAATTGAAGAAATGAATGTGGAGGGCATGTGGTTCCAAAAAGACGGCGCCACATGTCATACAGCCAGAGAAACAATTAAATTGCTGCATCAGTCATTTAAAAATTGCGCTCTTCTTGGGCCACCCTTTATATATATATATATATATATATATATATATATATATATATATATATATATATATATATATATATATATATATATATATATATATATATATATATATATATATATATATATATATATATATATATATATATATATATATATATATTTTTTTTTTTTTCAATTAAAACCCCTAGCTCTTCTACACTTTCGTCGTCGTACATGACGATGAATCCTCGACTTACGAATTCGTTACTAAATCTAAACTCTTCACTGAAAAATCCTGACTTGTTGCTTAAAGACATGTTTCCTAGTTAATTTTAGACAAAATACTGATTGGTTTCGTTTGAGATGTCCAAGGCATACATTCACAATTTTCACATACATTCAAAATCAAGTACATTGCCACTTGAAAATCAAAACAGGGAAACATACTGTCAAACCCAAAAAATATATAATTCTAGCGACAGGGTTATCAACACAATAACGATAGAAAAGACGAGCGCGTACCCCTACACCACACAAGCATTTCTGACGGAAAATTTCCAAAGAAAGGTTCAGTACTATAACGAATTGAAATTGAAAAGAAAAATCTCTGAAATATCAAAACGAACACAACATAACTCTAGCACACACATACAACATGGGCATAAGGGATTTTCTATCAGACGGCAAAAAAGAAAAATAATGTTCATAAAAAACAATGGTGACAAAACATATGAACACGTGCAACTCTAAAACAATAACTTGAAAACTTCTAAACACAAGCACCATTGACGGAAAAATTCCAAAGAAAGGCTCAGAAGATTGACGAATTTTAACAAAGAGAAATAAACGATCGCTAAGATACCACATACTTCCACAAGCACCGTGTTGACGGAAATATTCGAAAGAAATGCTCATAACTATGACGATCGCTGAAGCAATGACTTCACTCGATGTTTAATCATACACCATATCAAATCACACACACCATATCAAGTCACATCACTTTCCCCATACACAAGATAATAAAAATTTATTATCTATCTCCCTATATATCCAAATAAAAAGGGGGTGACATCACGTATTCATACCAAGCTAATAAAAATTAATTATCTTGGACTATCTGAAAACCACATTGGATTTTCCTATACCCAAATAATAAAGGTTACATCACTTACTCATTCCCAAGGTAATAAAACTTAATTATCTTGGACTAGCTGAAAACCACATAGGATTTCATATTACCAAATAAAAAAAAGTCACAACACGTATTCATATCAAAGCTAATAAAAATTAATTATATAGGATTTTCTATATCAAAGCTCATTAAACTTGATTAATGTGCTTTGACCTGTCAATCATTATCCAGTCCCCGTATCTCCCTACTACTTTGTAGAAGTCGGTTGAACATATGTTAGGGAGCAATACCTTAATCTGAACCGACTTCTACTTTTATCTACATGGAAGATAATATCTGCATTGTAGATCTAAAAGCTAAAAATCTAATGAACATGTATGTGGAAACTGTTTCTTAATGTAATTCGATTTTCTTTACTTTCAATAGCGTCTTACTTAAATCTTTATTTCTGCCAAATATCATAAAAATCGGACAACAATTGCGACATGTAGCTTGATTATAAGCTTCAGATAGATGGACGGACAGACAGACATCGTTAAATGGAATCAGCAAGTGATTACATTTCGATCGGTTTTCTTAAAGATGAGGGTTGTTGAAATATATTAAGAGTTACAAACAAATGCCATGAAACTGAATTATGGTCTGTTCACTGTGCTCGAATGACTGCTTTTTGTCAAGTGCTAAACGCTGATTTCGGGTTATCAACCCAGCCCCAGTCGAACGAACACTAAGTTACTCTAAAACGTAAGCTTTTCAGTACAAACTTTGGTTTATATAACCCTCTTCGCTCTAATTTAGTAGTACTGAACTGTCAAAACCAGTCACTTGTTTTATTAGTTCGTTTACATGAAAGTCGGAGGCAAGCTTTTAAAAATGTATTAAGGACTTGGTGGAGTCACCGCGAAGGATTAGCAAAACCGTCGCGGTGGTCATACCAACTAAGCAAAGAAGCAAACTATGAAAATCCAGTAATAATCCACCGGGTACCAACACACCAGCAGCTACCAACAAACCACTAGCGGCTACTAACGCAGCAGCAGCTACCAACAATGCGGCAGCCACCAACAAAATAGCAACCCACAAAGGCGAATTGTGCACAATTATTATTAACACATGTGACAGCGCATAGAGAAAGGGACCTAAGGGTAAATCAATCAATTTTCACTTTTTTTGATGTGGACAACATCTGGGCATCGAAAGAGACCGATTCCATGCCCAAAAGTGTTCCCTCCCAGAGATATGCGCGTTTTATGAAAGTGATGGTACACCAAAGATACACGTATTTAAATTTTAAAATGGCTCTCCTGAACAAAACGGGTTTTTACCCTTAGGTCCCTTTCTATTTTGCTCGTCATATATTTATTTTTTTGTGAACATATATTGATAATTGTCCTTTGTTTGCTCTTTGTCACAGCAGCTTTAGGCAGTTTAATTATAATTAATTAATTATAAAATATTTACAAAAATATTAAGGTTTTTGAAAGCAATTTCAAAAATTGTTAAAATGACAACAATGCAGTTTGGTATTCTTACGTTATAATGTGATGCCAGTCGAACCGAATCGAGCAAGATACATAAACCCAATTATAGTGGAAAGTGAGTGTCTGAATTTCGTTCGACTACCGTGAGCACGCAATTATACTACATAATACACTTTGCTACAGAGTTGTGCAGGATATTAACTTTCCTTAGCCAAAAAAGCTAATAACATTTTCTCATAAACTCCAATGCAAATTATTTTTAAAATCTAATGGGCCAAACCCAGTTTCTATCTTTACTGCACATTCAGAAGTTCAGAGTATAAAATATTGTGGATAACAGAAAGGTTACAATATGCTAAATTTTTTAACCCTGCACCGTCATCCTTCGTCATAATGACGACGCGCAATTTTATTTTCGAGTTAACATGTG
>CAUPSE010000020.1:0-28517 GCA_963513945.1 Hydrotaea diabolus
CACACGGACAGAATTGCAAAGTCGTACTGTGTGATCTGCGAAACCCCGCGCTGCAGTGGGATTTAGGGGAAATTATGCCGACCGAAATGTTTGAACTCGTCACCATGACCAATGAAGTTTGGCTTCAAGACCTTGCGATTATCGACAAACAACAGGTAAACGTGCCGGAACCAGTAAACGACCAGCAATTTTCCATGCAAGCATTTTCCATGCTTATATATATATATATATATATATATATATATATATATATATATATATATATATATATATATATATATATATATATATATATATATATATATATATATATATATATATATATATATATATATATATATATTATATATATATATATATATATATATATATATATATATATATATAATATATATATATATATATATATATATATATATATATTTAACGTGACTATTTGTGAAATATGACATTAGACAAATGACCACCATTTTGCTCGATACTGGCATTGACTGTTTTTAGCGCATTTTGCGGCGCAATGTTTCTGGTTGCAGGCGCCGTATTTCGTCTCGAATATTCTGCTTGTACTGTCCAAGTGTCTAAAATGACCTTACCTTTTCTCCATTTTATTTATCCTAAGCATTTATCTAGGCGAATGGCACTGGTGATATCATGTGGTTTTAACTGCAGTTTTAAATATATTATTCCGACATGTTGTTTTAGGTTTTCTGTTCTCTATTCACATACCAAGTTTTAATTAAGCCTTCATAACTAAGTAGAAATGACCTTACCTTTTCTCCAATTTATTTATCCAAAGCATTTATCTATACTGAAAGTCGTTATATCAACTAAAATATGAGTATCTTAAACAGCTTGTTACACCTATCTGGGATGGGATATTACACACATACAAATTGAAAGATGTTATTGAACCTGAACTTTGATTGTTCTATGTACTTTGCTGTTATAAGTCTCCATCGAATTGTTATAGTCATTATACTAATTAGAAGGTATATATATTTTAAGGCGATTATATACGGTATTCAGCAACTTATTTTCGTTCGCAACACTAACATCGATTGGAGCCACTTTGATTGTTCTATGTACTTTGCTGTTATAAGTCTCCGACAAATTTTTATAGTGATTATACCAATGGTAGTTACCGTTGAAGCTAAATTCTTTCCACATCATACCCTTTAACGTTATGTTAAAACGTTCAACAATTGAAGCCTTCATTACACCGTACGTTAAGCTGTGATTGATTTAATATGTTTTCATAAGTTGTCTAAATTGTTTATTAAAAAAATCTTTTCCATCATCAGTCTGTAAATTGTTGGGTAAAGGTCCTAAATTTAATATTCTTTGAAATACTGCAGTCACATCAGTAGCATTTTTTTATTTAGTTGCTTCAATCCCAACCAAACTTAAAAAAAGTGTCAATAACAGTTAACATATATTTATATCCTCTATTAAAATTATTAGTATTATTTTTTGTTATATAGTATACTAATGGGGAAAATTTTTCGGCTGCGCACTTTCGTGCTTCTTCCGCAATAGCCCCAGTTGTGCCAAACGTCTGCTTGTTGATGTTTCTGGATTGTCCTGCACACTTTCCACAACACGTTGGATATTTTAGTCCGTGTGGGCCGTACGTAGTCTTCCAGTACATTGAAGGTATGTTACTGTAACATGTTGTTGAAATTTTCCAACCTAGCGGTTTATTTTTGGTTCAGAAGGTCCAGTACGCACATTTAAAAAACGACGACAAGCACGCTGCGTAAAAACATTGACTTAAAATTCAACAATGGCTTATCGCTGTTCTGTTGTGTAGTGCTCCATTTCAAACACCCCAAGTTTGCTTCACAAAATTCTAAAATAAATATGAATTAAAATACTTATTAAACATTCAAACCACAGCAGTAGTTTTTCGGCACTCTGTAGTTCGTTTACTATGGATCTTCTTTCCATTTTTGATGTTGTTATAAATAAATTAATAATGAATCGTTGGATGTATATTGTTTAAATATATTTAAGATTCTTATTCATGTTTGCTATTTCTTCTCTGACGTTATTAATTTTCTTAATATTTTTTGTGAATTGAGGATATGTGTTTGTAAGTAATATTTGTTGACTGCATCTGTTTCTGCTGACGGCGGTGCCAATTTTTTTATTTTGGATGGATATCGATGTTATTATACCAATCCATAATAATTCCAAATACTTCCGTAACATTGCTTCTTAATACAACAGAACTATTACTAGAAAGGGAGCAAACTTACCGATGCTTAAGTTGCGATTAATCGGTTTTCCAGTTATATCAGTAAATTATATCAGCTTCCTTCAGTTCCTGAATTATTGATACTATTTCTTTATTATGATGTGGCGCTTTGTGGTGCTAACAAATGTTTAAGACGTTACACTTACCTGATAGGGTCATCCCATTATATATAGTTCGGCCATTCACGATTAACAGTCATTAATCCTTCACATGTGTGAGCAGCTTTAAAGTAATGATAAATCAATAACTTTCGATTCATTTTCATCTGATTGAGAAAGGAAATCATTCTCATTTGTCTCATCTTTTGAATTCTAATAATCCTCCTTAACCGTGTTTACAATAGCGGTTCTAACAATGTCTTCATAAAATTTTAAACTCTGTTGAGTTGTAGCTGAAGGTATTTTAACACTAGGTAATTTTAATATTTGGTTAAATGGTTCGATCACTGCCTTAAAGGTTTTCGATAATCTATCACTTTTTGCCGTTTTCCATAGTTTGATGCTATTAAATTTGTGTTTTAAGATATTTCTCGACTTTATTAATTCCTTTAGGAGGGCTTCCTCCAAGATGTGTTTTTAGCTTATAGGTTGATTATTTAAACTGATGGACAGTTTATTCAACAGTTAGGCTTTGTATTTCAACGGGCCTGCTATTTGTTTCAACTGGTAGGCCGGTTATTTCAACTAGTAGACTGTTACATTTTAACTTGTAGGCTGGTAATTTAAACTGGTAGGTTGTTTATTTCAACTCGTGGGGTTGTTTATTTCAACTGGTAGGCTGTTTAATTTGACTCGACTATTTAGTTTTTTCGACGTCTGGTGGAATCAGAGTTTGATTTGTTACTAAATACGAATGTATTTATAATTATATGTTTATTTTTCCAACACTCTCGGCATACACCATGAAAGTTATCGAACGTCATATTGCTTCCAACATGACCATTAAATATATGTATCGTATTTATTTCATCTTGTTTAAACAATATTACCGTTATCGCGAATTAGATACTATAAAATATTGGTATATGTTTCACATAAGTAGAATGAATATATATCGCGAGGTGGACCCTGACAAAAGAATAATCGTTTATTGTTTTGTTTTTCGCATGCAATATCATAATTGATTTATCATTACTTTATAGCAAGAAAAAACTTTATATAACTTGTGGTCTTCATAAAGATGTGAAAGGTGATTTGAAATTAAGACCCAAACAACCAAATTTAAGGAAACAAAATTTTAATATTGGATTAGAGTTGGCATGTCCAGGTTCAATAACATCTTTCAGTTTGTATATGTTTAATATCCCATCCCTATGATAGGTGTAACAAGCTGTTTAAGATACTCATATTTTAGTTGATATAACGACTTTCAGTATAGATAAATGCTTTGGATAAATAAATTGGAGAAAAGGTAAGGTCATTTCTACTTAGTTATGAAGGCTTAATTAAAACTTGGTATGTGGATAGAGAGCAGAAAACCTAAAACAACATGTCGGAATAATATATTTAAAACTGCAGTTAAAACCACATGATATCACCAGTGCCATTTGCCTAGATAAATGCTTTGGATAAATAAAATGGAGAAAAGGTAAGGTCATTTCAGACACTTGGACAGTACAAGCAGAATATTCGAGACGAAATACTGCGCCTGCAACCAGAAACATTGCGCCGCAAAATGCGCTAAAAACAGCCAATGCCAGTATCGAGCGAAATGGTGGTCATTTGTCTAATGTCATATTTCTCGATACTGCTTATGTGAAACATATACCCATATTTTATAGTATCTAATTCGCGATAACGGTAATATTGTAATATTGTTTTACAAGATGAAATAAATACGAAACATATATTTAATGGTCATGTTGGAAGCAATATGACGTTCGATAACTTTCATGGTATATGCCGAGAGTGTTGGAAAAATAAACATATAATTAAAAATACATTCGTATTTAGTAACAAATAAAACTCTGATTCCACAGCCTACCAGTTGAAATAAACAACCCCACGAGTTGAAATAAACAACCTACCAGTTTAAATTACCAGCCTACAAGTTAAAATGTAACAGTCTACTAGTTGAAATAACCGGCCTACCAGTTGAAACAAATAGCAGGCCCGTTGAAATACAAAGCCTAACTGTTGAATAAACTGTCCATCAGTTTAAATAATCAACCTATAAGCTAAAAACACATCTTGGAGGAAGCCCTCCTAAAGGAATTAATAAAGTCGAGAAATATCTTAAAACACAAACTTAATAGCATCAAACTATGGAAAACGGCAAAAAGTGATAGATTATCGAAAACCTTTAAGGCAGTGATCGAACCATTTAACCAAATATTAAAATTACCTAGTGTTAAAATACCTTCAGCTACAACTCAACAGAGTTTAAAATTTTATGAAGACATTGTTAGAACCGCTATTGTAAACACGGTTAAGGAGGATTATTAGAATTCAAAAGATGAGACAAATGAGAATGATTTCCTTTCTCAATCAGATGAAAATGAATCGAAAATTATTGATTTATCATTACTTTAAAGCTGCTCACACATGTGAAGGATTAATGACTGTTAATCGTGAATGGCCGAACTATATATAATGGGATGACCCTATCAGGTAAGTGTAACGCCTTTAACTTTTGTTAGCACCACAAAGCGCCACATCATAATAAAGAAATAGTATCAATAATTCAGGAACTGAAAATAAGTTACTTAATACCGTATATAATCGCCTTAATATATATATATACTTTCTTATTGGTATAATGACTATAAAAATTTGTTTGAGACTTAAAGTACATAGAACAATTAAAGTGTCTCCAATCGTTGATATTGTTGCGTACGAAAATAAGTTGCTGAGTACCGTATATAACTGCCTTAAAATATATACTTAGTAGGGACATAAATACTGTTACAGCATTGAACAGGCCTTTTTTAATAGTAGAACTGAACATACCCTGTTAATGTCATATGGGTTTTGAAAGATAACCTCAATAGCGTTAGTCTGTAACGGGATTTTAAAATTGTTTCAACTTTCATCATTTAGTGGTCAGATAATGAGATGTAAAAGACCGCCACAGGTCGGGCCGCCCGTCGGTAGAACACCGCATGTCATCAAAGCCGTTATCCACTCCGAAAACAGAAAATCATTGCCCGTCAGATGAATATCACGCAAAAGTTTATGAGTCGAATCATTAAAAATGACTTGGGGCTTTCAAACGACGTACCGGACATTTATTGACTGAAGCTTTAAAAAACATAGGATGATAAAATAGGATGGTAACTAGCACAGAAAAATTTTGTTCACCGATTAAAAAAAATTTTACCGTTCAGGAAAAATTT
This sequence comes from Hydrotaea diabolus, assembly GCA_963513945.1. Lineage (NCBI taxonomy): Eukaryota > Metazoa > Arthropoda > Insecta > Diptera > Muscidae > Hydrotaea > Hydrotaea diabolus. The sequence continues at coordinate 5,592 of CAUPSE010000020.1, forward strand.
AACAAGCAAAATGATAGAGTGTATGCGCGGTCATCTAATGAAGCATCTAAACTGATCCCAAGGGTGGAAAAGGGTCATCACCAGCTTCAGTCATGGTTTCTCTGGAAAATGGCTCTCAGGCAGTCCAGATTTGAGCCCATTGGATTACAAATTATGGACGGTTATATAGGACAAGCTCTGTCACAACAGATACCACAACATTGGATTCTTAAGACTGCTTTGTTTCGAGCTGTGGCCAATTTTCCAATCGACGAGGTTCGTGCAGCTATTGACGATTGACCAGTGCGACTAAAGGCGTTTGTAAAGGCAAAAGGCGGGCATTTTGAAAAAGTAGATTCTTTTTGGATACAATATACATCAATAAATATATTAAAAAATATATGGTCCAAAAACATTCAGTATTTTTTATTTTACAGCATAAAACGCGTGTAACTGTTTTTATGTTCCTACTAAGTATACCTTCTAATTGGTATAATGACTAAAATTTGTTTGAGACTTATAACAGCAAAGTACATAGAACAATCAGAATAGCTCATATCGATGTTACCGTATATAGTCGCCTTAAAATATATATACCTTCTAAACTTCAATTATGTGTGGATAAATGAGTATATTTAAATTTTGAAAAAAGGATATACACCCAATCAAAATTAAATTAGAGCTATCCAAAACACAAACCCTGTAACGTATCTTCAAGAAGACAATGAAGGCAACCCGAACAAAAGTGGATTCTACAAGGAAGTGCTTCTACGTACTAGTTTTCTAAACTCCTATCTTGTAGAAAAGTATTAAAATCAATTTGTGCTAGAGTACATGTTCCATGATGGTTTGGCTTCTCGAGTCATCATAATACATGGACAAACAAAAATTAAATACTGTAATTTTAAATAAAATCAATAAAAATTTATAAAGCACTAATACAAAACATTTATTTGTTTATGTCGTTTTTGACTGGGCTGATTGGTCAGTCTTCCTTCATGAATTAAATAAAACTAATTTATTTCATATTTTCCCAACGTTTCGTTAGCTTTATTCTAACTTCTTCAGGGGTTTATTTGAAAATCCTGTCGACAAAAAGTGTTGTTATTTATAGTTTCTTATGATATGTTAGTTTTACTCACAATTAGTTTTACATTTCATTCGTCATAATTTCTTATTACTATTAAAAAACTGGACATCACGAAACAATTTAATAATAAAATAATAAAAAATAAATAAATGTAAAAATCACAGCAAAACTTAACACTAATATCACAGTAACGCACTTCTGTTTAGTTCAACTTATTGCAGCGGAGTATTGGAGCTTTGTGTTGTCTTTGTCTTCTTTGGTGTTTATTGATTTTGATATTCTCTGTTGAATTCTTAAACTTTCTAAAGTGTATATCTTATTTTCAATTTTTTCTCTGTCTAGTATTTTCACGTTCTTTAGGTCAGCTGAGTGTTGGTTCTCTTTTATGTGTTGTGACAAAGCAATGTTTTCTTTTCCCTTTCTTATGTCGGCCTCATGCTCGCTAATTCGCACACTTAACATTTGTTTTGAAACTAGTGGAACGATCAAATACAACAGTGTAGGAAATTTGGAATTACACCACCACACATAACCCACACAACGCAACATATTAGAACACTATTCAGACTACAACGAACACGAGGAGAGGCAGAAAGAGCAGAATACAATTTTCAAGTCAAGTTACTCAACATTGAAATAAAGGAGACGCACACGAACATCAACACAGTAAAAAGAGAAATTAAAGGATTAGAAAAAGAGATAAACAATACACTGGACGAAATCGAGTGTTTAAATTTTAAAACGGAACAGTGGAAACGATATAAAAACATAAAACAAAGAACAAAAAGGACACACTTATTCAAATTTGAGAAGTTAAAAAGGGAAAAGTTTAGGAAATTAAAGTTAAGATACAATGAAGATTGGTTTATCAACCATACACACGTAAATTTTACAGGAGAAAGCAAATGGCTTCTGTCAATGGGGAAAAAATTTGCTTTACCAATAAATAGGAAAAACTTTGACCCAATTCCTCTAATAGCAGACATAGAACAATGGGTACAAGCAATTAAAGACGACACGGAAAAGGAGATAATACGATCAAAAATAGCAGGAAGAATATCAAATCACAAAAGGATGCTAAACCACAACGAAATGGACAAATTCATATTCGGGATTTACGAAGACTCGCATTATGGAACTTTTTTTTTATATAAGCTTTATTTGAATTATTGAATCTGCTCCAAAGGAGCCTAACAATAAGTATACGAATCTTAAGTATAATTCAATAATGAATCCTAGTATGGATTTCTTGTAATGTGGATCTCTGCTTATTGGCAGGAATTTTAATTAATTTGGTCAAAATAGTATATAACTGGTATGGATAACATGTCTGAGAATTTTAAACCTAGTTTGGCTTAAACCACGTGATAAAGGGCCAGAGGACCCTTACAGTCATTTACAGAGTGTTCGCGATATTATGTAGAGTGAAGAACTCTAGTTATGTATGTATAACGGACTCTAGAATAGCAGAGTGGACGACGTAATTTAGGTTATGTTGGTTTTTCGTGTTGACTGTTTTTAGGATCACGTATGAGAGCATTTAAGCAACGTGACGTAGAATAAAGGATTCTACACAGTCTTTTTTGAGTGTTCGTCCGCGATTGATATTGACTGTTTTAAAGATCACGTATAAGAGCATTTAAGCCACGTGACGTAGAAAAAAGAATTCTACACAGTCTTTCGGGCGCGTGTGTTCGCGATTACTGTTACGGATGAAGCACAAGTGCAGATTAGAAAACACGGCGTTCGTTTCTCCGAAGTCTTAAAGAGCTTGGACTGCACAATAATTGTCTAGCAAGTATGTTACCATGACGTTGGAGCTTCTCTTTGTGCTTTATATTGATTTTTTGAATTGCCTCTTTGACGAGAGGTATTTTCAAGTCTCGGTGGATGTTTTCATTCCTCATATACCAAGGGGCACCGGTCATAAGCCGCAATGTCTTCGATTGGACTCTTTGGATTTTGTCGAGATTGCTCGAGCTTGCATTGCTCCATAGCTGGGCACCGTATAACCAGATAGGTTTGATTGCACTGTTGTATAGCAGGACCTTATATTCAAGGCTTAGTTTTGAGTTCGCGTTTAGGAGCCAGTGAAGTTGATGGACCTTAAGTTTCAGTTGAGTTTTCTTGTCTTCGATATGACTTCTCCAGGTGAGTCGGCGATCCAGGTGGATTCCAAGGTATGAAACATGATCAGATTGAGAAAAAGGGATATTGTTTAGTTTCAATGTCGGACAAGTGCTAAAATTCAGTGTGAAAGTTACCTGTGTGCATTTAGCCTCATTGACTTTTATTGTTCAGTCAGAGAGCCAAGATTCTACTCGTCTGAGATGTACAGCTAGATTCATAGATGCAATATCCTGTTTTTTATGTGTGGCCATTATAGCGGTATCATCGGCGAAAGTAGATGTTAGCACATTTGGGCTGGTAGGGATATCTGCGGTAAGCAGAAGGTAAAGGATAGGCCCCATGACGCTTCCCTGGGGAACACCTGCTAGTATTTCGCGGTCATCGGTGACGTGTTGTCCACATTTGACTCTGAATCTTCGGTTTTCTAAGTAAGACTCAAGACTTCGATGCGTATTTGCCGGTAAGTATTTGCAAATTTTGTAGGTCAGCCCAAGGTGCCAGACTTTGTCAAATGCTTGAGCAACATCCAGGAATACGGTGCAGCAATATTCTCGCCGTTCAAATGATTTTTCAATTGCTTGGTTCAGACGGTTTACTTGTTCGATAGTGCTGTGACCTTCGCGGAATACAAACTGATGGTCTGGTATTATGTTATTTGACACGAGGAACGGTTTTATTTTCGATAAAAGAACATTTTCAAATAGTTTGGAGAAGCAGGGAAGCAAACTGATCGGCCTGTATGAGGAAGGTATTGATTTGTCCTTTCCTGGCTTTAAAATCATATGAATCAGAGAAATTTTCCACACTTTAGGAAAGTAACCATGTCTCAAAATAGAGTTAAATAATTTTGCCAGGAACTTCACAGCAATATAGGGAAGTTCCAAGATCATTTTGGGCGTGATAAGATCATATCCAGGTGCTTTACCTGGATTCACGGTTTCTTTAATGACATTCAGAACTTCATTTGCGTTAGTAAACATTGGAATTACGGCAGACATTTTATCATCACGTGGAAGGAGGTCGCTACTTGCAGGATTTGGGCGAAATACCTTGGACAGATGGTTTGCAAAAACATTGGATTTTTCCTCTTCTGATATTGCCCACTTGCCATTTGCGTCGCGCATTGGAAATTGCGTTTCGGTGGGCATACTAGTATTTCTTAATTTTTCCATAATGAGAATTTGGTTGAAGCAGTCGGAGTTAAACTTGCAATGAAACTAGCATGCTGTCTACTGTCTTCATTTCTAAGTGCGCTTTGCAACCTTTTAGTAGCTTCAGTCAGTCTTAGTCGGGCCGCTGGTGACCTATTTCGCTGCCATTCGCGACGGAACCTCCTTTTTTCACTTACAAGGTGCTCTATTTCACGGATAGTGTAAAGCTGAGATCACACGATTGGTCAAATGTACAAATTTCAGCCAAATTTTATCTGTACACTTTTGTGCAAAAAACACTTAGTGTACCGATGACTTTTTCAGTGTTCACACGATTGTAGCATTTTAGCCAAATATTTTCTGCGCTGATATGGCCACTACAATCAAGTGACAAATATCGGTACCACCCTGTCATACGATTGGTCTTTATCTCACACAACAAAGAAACAGCTGATCAGTTGTGCATACATTTTAAAAACATCTTGTAATTTTCGTGCAACAAAATGATGTCCATACGAAGAAAAAAGAAAATAGCTGCAATAATATGCATTTGTGCACATTTAATTAAGAAAAACAAAATAAAAGGTAGAAAAAGTTACGGAAGCGAAGTGTTTGGGTACGGGATTGGCTTCAGAAGAGAACTACGGACGGCGCGTACGTAAAAACTCTGTGCGAGTTTCGGGAAGTGGACAATCAAAAATTTTAGTTTAAAAACTATTTGCGCATGAATGAAGCCACTTTTAATGAGCTTCTTCAATTAGTTTCTCCAAACATAAGAAAAAGTGACACCAACATGCGCAAAGCAATACCAGCTAATGAACGTTTGGCGGTTACACTTCGCTTCCTTGCCTCTGGAGACAGCTTCAAAAGTTTGTCTGTTGTTTTCCGTATTGCGCCGAACACCATATCTATATTTGTGCCTGAGGTTTGCGATGCAATTTACAAAGCATTGAAAAATGGATATATAAAGGTACACATAATCACTTTTAAAATATCAAATAATCACATATATCACACTATGCATTTGCTAGGCCCCAAACAACGAACAGTTGTGGATTGAGATTGCCAAAAAATTCAATGATAGATGGAATTGCTGACCCGGAGTACAAATTCCTTTACATTGATGTCGGGTGTAATGGAAGGGTTTCGGACGGCGGAGTTTTTGGAAAGTCTACATTTCTGAATGCTTTAGACAATAATACTCTTGGACTACCTCCACCCCAATCTTTGACTGGCCGTGAACTGGATGTTCCATACCTTTTAGTGGCGGACGATGCTTTCCGTATGCAAAAACATATTTTAAAACCATATCCAGGTAGAAATTTGAGTGCTGGGCAACGCATATTCAATTACCGATTGTCACGGGCTAGACGTGCCGTGGAAAATGCATTTGGAATAATGACAAAGAGATTCCAAATACTATATCGCCCGATTCAGCTAAACGTGCGTAAGACAACCCTGGTAACACTGGCCTGCTGTGCCTTGCACAATTTTTTATACATAAAAATGCAAGTTATATGGAAGAATTTTCAATGGAAAGGTACGATGAGCAAGGTAACCTAGTTCCTTGAGATTGTACCCAAGATTTTCTTCAAATACGCCAACAAGGAACAGAAGAATGCCGAACTACGTACATAAGCAATGAAGCGAAAGAAATTCGTCAGGAATTCGAGCAATACTTTATGTCGGCCGTTGGTGAAATTCCTTTTCAATATAAAGCACTGTGTTAAATTAAACAAATGTAAACATATTTATGAACGTTTATTAAATAAAAAGTTAAATGAAGTTACATGAGTAAAAACAAATTAATCATCTTCCAACTCTAAAAGCGCATCCATTGTATTTTTCATAATATTAATGTGCAACTTTTTGGCCACATTTTTATTCTTCCCTTCTATTTCACGCATCTGTGATGCTAAATACATGCCAAAGTTATGCCACTTGTCCTCTTTCTCAGTTTCCAATAGCGCTAATGCTTTTTGCAAAGTATTCTCTGGAGTTGGTTTTTCTAAATCAGCTGTAGTTGAACATTGTGACAAACTTTGCTGAAAAGGCGAATTGTTACATGTATCTCGGCTCTCACAGACAAACTCAAGAGATGACACGGATGATGCTGTTTTTTCACGAGCATGGTTGTGGTAAAACTGCATGGCAGTCCAAAAAGGCCAATGAGGTACCGAGCTCGATGCGCCTTGACCCGACTTTGTCATCATTTTATTTTTGGTGTTGTTGTAGGCAGTTTGACATTTGCCCATTTGGCCTTGCATTCGTCTACGTCGTGCCCAAGACATTTCGTCGCAACATCTCGCCATGCATTTTCTCTTTTTTGGCGGTTTTTGTAATCTACGGAAGAATACTCCCATAGACATGAATGTCTTTCAATTATTGTTATTAAACTTATAACATCTTCCGTAGACCATGCCGTTGTCACATGAGGTCGTTTCCTCTTATTTTTTCTGGCGTTGACGTTGCTCCTTCATTCAGACCTCCGACATTTGCACACACTGCAGCAGAAAAATCGTTGAAAATGTTTTCGTCACCAGTGTCCATGGTCTTAAAAAATTAATAAACATTATTTATCGAGTATCTGTAGCATAAATACAACTACTTACCAAAATATGCAATTCCGTTATGAACAATGCAATAATTTAAAGCACATTTGTTTACACCAAATCAGTGCTGCCAAATCTCAAAATTATAACAATATACACTTTGCGAAATAGAGCAACGTGTATAATAATTATTAACTAATTATTAAAAAATCATAATTTTATACAAAACAAAAAACATTTATTCAAATATCGGTCTTGATTGGGCACTATGATCGGGCAGTAAGTGGCAGAACAAATTATCGGTACGTTTAAGAATTTTTTCTGTCTTCATTGGTCTGTGATGCGTTCACACGATCGGTACAACAGAGTTCTTTTTTTATCTGCCTATCGGCCAAAAAAATTGTCCTATCTGCCTTTTGCCAAATTTTTTCTGTCATTCACACGATCTGTAAATAAAAATGGACAAAAATCTGTACATTTGACCAATCGTGTGATCTCAGCTTAAGTATTTAAACTATTTGTCGCTTTTATTTGTCTGTGTGTAGCGTGAATGGCCGCCTGTTCCAGGATCACGTTCAAGTTGGATACGTTGTTATCGATCTTTTCCGCGTTAGAAATTAGATGATTCGAATCTAAATGACTACTAATGTACTTCCTGTATTTTAACCAGTTAGTTGTGTATGAAGTAAGCCTTAGTGGGTCGTCTACAAGTACTGTCTTCTCGTGAAGAAGAAATATAACTGGCGAGTGGTCTGACGATAAGTCAGTGCAGGTACTAGCAGATAAGTTAGATTTACTAACTCCTCTTATTATACCGATGTCTATCAAGTCAGGCTTTTTGTTAATATCAGAAGGCCAATATGTAGGTTGACTGGGAGATATAAAGTCCAATTTATTTTGACGTCGCATTAAACATTTATACAGCTGGTTTCCCCTAGGGTTTGCTAAACGGGACCCCAGTGCGTATTTTTGGCATTGTAGTCACCAGCAGCAAGAAAGTTGCGTCCGAGACTATTGAAAAAGTTCAGAAGTATATCTTCTGATATCGCGAACCGCGGGGGAAATATGTTGCTGAAATGGTAAGAAAACTACCTTGATTCTGGATACGAATTGTTGTCGCTTGAAGGTAGTTTTGTGAGACTCCTTCAGCGACTTCATGTTTCATACGTTTTCGTATTAGGATACCTGTGCCCCTATGAGCCTTACCGTCGGGGTGGTGAGTACCATAAAATCTAACATTAGGTATCTGAAAATTGTATTTGTCTGTAAGATGCGTTTCTGATAGTAGCATTATATCAATATTCTGCCGATCTAGCTACTCGGTCAGCTCGAGTCTATGTTGGTTCACATCGTTTGCGTTCCATGTACATATCTTAAGAGGGCCTATTTTTTGGTAAGTAGAATTTGAATTAACTGATTCGGTTTCGCATGAATTCTTGCATCATTGATTGCATAGTTGACATGAACATGTTTATACTCTGTACCAGTTGTTGAATCATTGATTCAGAGTTACCATTTTGTTGCATAGAACATTCGCGTATGTTATACCGTTTGTAATACCGTTTCCGTCGCTAGAGTAAACTGGAGTCTGTTCGATGTCGATTATAGGGTTCGGCGCGTTTCGGTTAGAAATGAGTTTACGCTTCTCTTCTAGTTTATGCTTAAGTTCTTTGTAAACCCTACAAACTCTGTTTGCGGTATGTTGTTCCTCGCAATTACTGCACTTTGTCTGTTCCTGCGATTTTACTTTGCAGACGGATGATTGGTGTAGATCACCACATACAACACAAACGGTTGGCAAAGTGCAGTATGATTTTGTGTGTCCATACTCTTGACAGTTTTGGCATTGAACGGGACCATTTCTTTTGTGGGGTTCTTCGACCTAATTCTTCAAATATTGAAGTTTGTATATAGGATGAACTTAAATTTTTATATTTAGATAATTACATTATGCATATATATATATATATATATATATATATATATATATATATATATATATATATATATATATATATATATATATATATATATATATATATATATATATATATATATATATATATATATATATATATATATATATATATATATATATATATATATATATATATATATATATATATATATATATATAAATATATATATATATATATATATAAATATATATATATATATATATATATATATATATATATATATATATATATATATATATATATATATATATATATATATATATATATATATATATATATATATATATATATATATATATATATATATATATATATATATATATATATATATATATATATATATATATATATATATATATATATATATATATATATATATATATATATATATATCTTGATTTATCCATATAAATTGATATATATATTGTTAAATTATGTCTATATATATTTTACCAAAACACTATATAAAATTAAATATATTAAAATTTAATGTCATAAGCTACTTAATTAAATTGAAATTTTTTTTCTCTAGATTAATAGATAAATATAGATTAATTAAATGTTTATATATTAATATATATCTATTAATCCTAACTAGTATAGTAACCAACTTCGTTTTTTTGTAATGCACTGAATAAAATTTTGAAAACATGAAAAAATTACTTAAATTATTTTTAGTAAACTGTGTAGAACACTTTTTTACTTATTGAAATTATTAATATTATTTTATATATTTATTAAATTTTTATTTTAATTTTATTAATTTTCATGAAATTATTTTAATTACTAGTTAAAATTATTAAATTTATATAAGTAAATATTTAACTTTTTGTAACCTTTTTTGTTTATTTAACGAGTAATTAAAAAAAAAAATTTCATGAAAATTAATAAAATTTTAAATTTTTATATTTAGATAATTAAATTATGCATATATATATGGGTATTTCCAGAAAAAGGTCAACCACGACGAAAAAATTAAAATTTGTTAAACAGCCATTTTTTCCTTTATATTGTTAAAGAAATATTTGAATTGAAAGAATATAACGCGTTTACAGCATATTTTTGTTTTTGTTGTGAAAAATTTGCACAGAAACTTACAATATTTTATTTTTCATTTTTGGTGACCTTACAGCTGGTTTTGACTTTCGTTGTTATTTATTATATATACGTTTTATTATTGCAATCTTCTTTCAAAATTTTTGTACCAACAATAAACGAATACGAAAATAGAAGCAGACACACAGTAGGCATTGACAAACGGTAAATTTTAGAGTTTCTTTCCCCTGCTATTTCTGTGTCACGTTATCGATGCCAAAACACTGTTTTCTATCAGTACTGTTCATCCAGTCGAAGCAAGTAGTTGAAAATTACTATTTAAACAAAGTAAATTGTGCTTAACCTAAATAAAAAAAAAATTGTGTGCTTTTGCTCTTGAGAAAGGTTTAATTTCAATCAAAAGTTTGTCGCGTTACCCATCGTAAGTTGGACATATTAGAACAAAAAAGTATTGTTTTTCATATATATTCATATTATGCTTACTTTTTATGCAGATGGATAAAAATAACAATAAAGAAGCATCACGACGATATCTAGAAAAATTAAGTCAGACCCCGTCAAGCGCCAGAAGTACCTAAAAAATGTTGCAATGAAAATGAAAATACGGCGCAATTCCACAATTCCAAGTAGTCATGTCAAATTTTTGCAATTAGTTTGTTGCAATATTGAAAATGAAACTTGCATGACCGCTGATTGCAAGAGATGTACTGATGACGTGTGCTATGAGCTGGTGCCACTAGTTTATTTAAGGCTTAGGTATAAACGAAAATGTTAAATGGCAACTTTGGAGTAGAGTAGAAAATGGAATCTCCTTGGCAAATACTATAGCACCATTGTCAGAGCTGATCAATGAGATAAACGTGCGATTGCCATAGTTTAAAATGCACTTCTATGTTAACCGAGCTCAACAAAAATATTTCGACGAGGTGAAGGAAAATGTAAAGCAATTTTTACTTGCGTTGCTTGGAGTAATAGTTTGAATCATGGCAAGGCTGAAGTTTTCTTATTTTTAACAAAAATTGTTAAATACTTAAAAGAAAGTCATGGACGTTTTGAAAAAATGTTTTTGTTTTCAGACGGAAGTAGTTCGCAGTTTAAAAATAAGTTCATAATTGATAGCTTAACTAATTTTATAGCTGAATTTGAATGCGATACAATTGAGTGGAACTATTTTGCATCGTCGCATGGCAAGGGTGCAGTCGATGGGGTTGGAGCCGTATTGGAGAGAAAAGTATGGCAAATGACGAAAACCCAAAAACTCTTGCTTCATAATGCCTTTGATTTTTACGAATGCGCGAAAAACCATGTTTCTGGAATTCGTATTATGTATGTTGAGGAAGGTGAAATTGTGATTTCATCAATATTAAAAAAAATGGGAGCAGTCGCCAAATGTTCCAGGGATAAGGAAAATACATCATGTTTCTTGCGATGAGCATTTTAAAATACAAGTAGCTCAAACAGCATATTCCAAAAAAAAAATTATTTTCTAATCTTTTTTACATTATTATACATGTATTCCTAATTATTATCATTATTTTCACATTTGTAAATTTTGAATTAATATTTTTTGTTTTTCCAAATAAAATTTGATGAAAAAATTCTTCTCAGAAACTAGGTGGAAATTTTGTCACGTTAGCAATGTCGCGTTACGAATCACTAACAAAATTTATAAATAAATAAAACAATAGTTGTATATCATAATAACTCTTATAAATGAAAAACTACATTGTTTTATTATGGTTTAAGAGTATTTTTTTACAAATTAATGGCCATATTTCACTGACTTTTGAATTTTCAATATGAAGTCACAAATGCCTTCCATTTTTTGTCGCGTTATCTATGCAATGTTTTCCAAAAAATATTTGAAAACGACAAGTTCCCAAAGCTTGTCTTTTATAATAAAAATGGTGTTGATAAAATGCTTTACTGACGTAAAAACACATTTGTGGAAATGTTGATTTTTGCCATTTATTTTTTCATTTAAAGACGTACGAATGTCGCGTTATCGATCCTGGAAATACCCATATACATATATATATCTTGATTTATCCATATAAATTGATATATATATATTATTAAATTATGTCTATATATTTAGCTATCTATATATTATTAAATTATTTATACTACATTTATATAAATCTATATAAGTTTGGTATATAAAATATTTATATATTATTATACATTTAATTATATATATTTTACTAAAACACTATATAAAATTATATATTTTAAAATTTAATGTCATAAGCTACTTAATTAAATTGAATTTTTTTTTCTCTAGATTAATAGATAAATATAGATTAATTAAATATTTATATATTAATATATATCTATTAATCCTAACTAGTATAGTAACCAACTTCGTATTTTTGTAATGCACTGATTAAAATTTTGAAAACATGAAAAAATTACTTTAATTATTTTTAGTAAACTGAGTAGAACACTTTTTTACTTATTGAAATTATTAATATTATTTTATGTATATATTTATTAAATTTTTATTTTAATTTTATTAATTTTCATGAAATTATTTTAATTACTAGTTAAAATTATTAAATTTATATAAATAAGTATTTAAATTTTTGTAACCTTTTTTATTATTTAATGAGTAATTAAAAAAATTCATGAAAATTAATAAAATTTAAAATTTTTATGACTTGAGCAGTTTTTTATTCTGGTTCGAGACCTTTATGTTGTTTCTTTTTTCTTTTTCAGAATCAACTTAAAAAGAAGAAATTGGTGAAATGTATTTGCTACGGTTGCCAGGCAGACTGTACAGCTGTTTCTAAACCCGCCAAGGTTTTTCTTCAGCAGTCTTTGGCAACGATTACTTCGGCCACAAATCAAATGACTTATACGGGAGACTCATTTTTATTAATGAGAATTACCCTTTGTGTATAGTCTTCGAACTGTGCGTAGAGCAATCTTCAACGCGCAATATCATTTCCACCAATTCCGTTTCGCATGGGTCTTCGTTGAAAACCACAAATGCAAAAGCACAATCAAAGTGTGCATGTTTTTGTGCGTACATATACTCATACATGCGTTGCACATTAGGGCGTACCAATCCTTTTTAATAGTTTTTTCGTTTTTTGTTATTTATTCGGTCTTTTATCATTATTATGACTTGAGCAGTTTTTTATTCTGGTTCGAGACCTTTATGTTGTTTCTTTTTCAGAATCAACTTAAAAAGAAGAAATTGGTGAAATGTATTTGCTACGGTTGCCAGGCAGACTGTACAGCTGTTTCTAAACCCGCCAAGGTTTTTCTTCAGCAGTCTTTGGCAACGATTACTTCGGCCACAAATCAAATGACTTATACGGGAGACTCATTTTTATTAATGAGAATTACCCTTTGTGTATAGTCTTCGAACTGTGCGTAGAGCAATCTTCAACGCGCAATATCATTTCCACCAATTCCGTTTCGCATGGGTCTTCGTTGAAAACCACAAATGCAAAAGCACAATCAAAGTGTGCATGTTTTTGTGCGTACATATACTCATACATGCGTTGCACATTAGGGCGTACCAATCCTTTTTAATAGTTTTTTCGTTTTTTGTTATTTATTCGGTCTTTTATCATTATTATGACTTGAGCAGTTTTTTATTCTGGTTCGAGACCTTTATGTTGTTTCTTTTTCAGAATCAACTTAAAAAGAAGAAATTGGTGAAATGTATTTGCTACGGTTGCCAGGCAGACTGTACAGCTGTTTCTAAACCCGCCAAGGTTTTTCTTCAGCAGTCTTTGGCAACGATTACTTCGGCCACAAATCAAATGACTTATACGGGAGACTCATTTTTATTAATGAGAATTACCCTTTGTGTATAGTCTTCGAACTGTGCGTAGAGCAATCTTCAACGCGCAATATCATTTCCACCAATTCCGTTTCGCATGGGTCTTCGTTGAAAACCACAAATGCAAAAGCACAATCAAAGTGTGCATGTTTTTGTGCGTACATATACTCATACATGCGTTGCACATTAGGGCGTACCAATCCTTTTTAATAGTTTTTTCGTTTTTTGTTATTTATTCGGTCTTTTATCATTATTATGACTTGAGCAGTTTTTTATTCTGGTATATATATATATATATATGTATATATATATATATATATATATATATATATATATATATATATATATATATATATATATATATATATATATATATATATATATATATATATATATATATATATATATATATATATATATATATATATATATATATATATATAATTGGCGACTAAACTTTATACATTGTCACAATTAGATGAGGTAACATTGACGATTCAATTGTACACAGCGAAAGGCTACAGAGTAATGACATTTTAACGAAATAAAAAGAACTTCTATACAAATCAAATAAGAAGTAGAAAGATTATTGTAGTTGTTATTAAGAGCATGGAATCCTATGTATTTACCGCTTGGGTGAAGAGCTAAAAAAGAAGGATAAAAAGTCAATCCAGCCATTAATATCCTTAACCCTGCTTAGATAACGTACGTCTGATAGCATACCGCTTTTACATGTTATTCACTATCTTACCCGAAACCGGAAAATACTTTCACCTTCAATAATCACAGTCGGTACCAAAGGCTTGTCCCGGTGATGTTATTTGTGCGGTAAGTACATTTATTTTGATATATTTTCTTTTGTGTAACTTGTGATTACAAAAATTGACCCTTAATATTTGGTTTACTCCTGTCTCCTTAGCAAAGAATTTGCTTAGTGGCCCTTCAAGCTGCAACTTGTAGGAATCAAATGGTGCAGTTAGTACTAGGCCAATTCCGCTTTCAAAAAATAATTACCTAGAGTTAACAGTTAAAAGCACATTTATCAAGTTTAATGAGTTTTGGTATAGGAAATCCTACGTAGTTTTCAGATAGTTCAAGATAATTATTGTTTTTAAGTTTGGTTATGAGAACATGTGTTAAACCATTTTTATTTTGGTATAGGAAAATCGTATGTACTAGTTTTCAGATAGTCTAAGGTAATTAATTTTTATTAGATTAGGTATGAGTCCGCGATGAGACATTCTTTAGTTGGTAACAAAAATCCTATGTAACTTTCAGATAGTCGAAGATAATAATTTTTTATTATTGAGGTCATTGCTATTGTGATCGTCAGAGTTCTAAAACTTTCTTTGGAATATTTCCGTCAGCACGGTGCTTGAGTATGTGTGTGCTATTTTAGCGATCGGTAATTTCTTTTTGTTCAAATTTGTAACTTTTCTGAGTCTTTTTTTAAAATTAACATCGTCAACATGGTGCTTGTGTTTGGAAGTATTCAAGTTATTGTTTTAGAACTTTCGTTATAGGGTTGTATGTGTTCGTGTCTTTAGTTGTAATGGTTTTATTGAACATATTTTTGCTGTCTGATAGAAAATTCCTTATGCCCATGCTGTGTGTTGTGTTTTAGTGATCATCAATTTATCTAATACTAGATTTTGTTATACTTCTGAGCCTTTCATAGTCACCGTCAACACCGTGGTTATGCGTGTGTGTGATATATCAACGATCGCTAACTTTTCCTTATTTAAGTTCGCGAGAGTTCCGAGCCTTTAGTGAACAGAAAACTATTTCACTTAAATATATATATATATATATATATATATATATATATATATATATATATATATATATATATATATATATATATATATATATATATATATATATATATATATATATATATGTATATATATATATATGTATATATATATATATATATATATATATATATATATATATATATATATATATATATATATATATATATATATATATATATATATATATATATATATATATATATATATATATATATATATATATATATTGAATCAGTGTTTAATTTATTACTAAATATGAATGACGAAGAATACAAAACATTTATTTTCATTAAATTTTTACTTTTAATAATGTCACTGACAATAACTTTGAGCAGAAGATCTTCTATGTTGGCTGCTTATTATTTCCCAACTTTTGAATTGCGGGATATTTGGTAGATTTAACTCGATTCCAAACATTGATTATGATAACAATTTATTTAATATTGGTGATATGGTAATTGAATAGGTTACATAGTGAAAACTATAAAGACTGCATATAAAAAGCAAAAGGAAACCAATGCAATCGAGATAAAAGCAAATTTCTTCGCATGATGTGATTAATTTCAAAAAAGATCATCCGATAGGAAATTTGTTTGGATATGGTAAAAGAATACCTATATCGAAAAAATACATATTTTTTAATTTAAATTTTATAATTTCTATGTAATGTCTAATAAAAAAACACAAATATAATATATATATATATATATATATATATATATATATATATATATATATATATATATATATATATATATATATATATATATATATATATATATATATATATATATATATATATATATATATATATATATATATATATATATATATATATATATATATATATATATATATATATATATATAAATATATATACATGCATAATTATATTATCTAAATATAAAAATTTTAAATTTTATAAATTTTCATGAATTTTTTTTTAATTACTCATTAAATAATAAAAAAAAGGTTACAAAAATTTAAATATTTATTTATATAAATTTTATAATTTTAACTAGTAATTAAAATAATTTCATGAAAATTAATAAAATTAAAATAAAAATTTAATAAATATATACATAAAATACTATTAATAATTTCAATAAGTAAAAAAGTGTTCTACTCAGTTTACTAAAAATAATTAAAGTAATTTTTTCATGTTTTCAAAATTTTAATCAGTGCATTACAAAAATACGAAGTTGGTTACTATACTAGTTAGGATTAATAGATATATATTAATATATAAATATTTAATTAATCTATATTTATCTATTAATCTAGAGAAAAAAAATTCAATTTAATTAAGTAGCTTATGACATTAAATTTTAAAATATTTAATTTTATATAGTGTTTTGGTAAAATATATATATAATTAAATGTATAATAATATATAAATAATTTATATACCAAACTTATATAGATTTATATAAATGTAGTATAAATAATTTAATAATATATAGATAGCTAAATATATAGACATAATTTAATAATATATATCAATTTATATGGATAAATCAAGATATATATATATGTATATATATGCATAATTTAATTATCTAAATATAAAAATTTAAAATTTTATTAATTTTCATGAAATTTTTTTTTTTTAATTACTCATTAAATAAACAAAAAAGGTTACAAAAAGTTAAATATTTATTTATATAAGTTTAATAATTTTAACTAGTAATTAAAATAATTTCATGAAAATTAATAAAATTAAAATAAAAATTTAATAAATATATAAAATAATATTAATAATTTCAATAAGTAAAAAAGTTTTCTACACAGTTTACTAAAAATAATTCAAGTAATTTTTTCATGTTTTCAAAATTTTAATCAGTGCATTACAAAAAAACGAAGTTGGTTACTATACTAGTTAGGAATAATAGATATATATATATTAATATATAAACATTTAATTAATCTATATTTATCTATTAATCTAGAGAAAAAAAATTCAATTTAATTAAGTAGCTTATGACATTAAATTTTAATATATTTAATTTTATATAGTGTTTTGGTAAAATATATATAGACATAATTTAATAATATATATATCAATATATATGGATAAATCAAGATATATATATATATATATATATATATATATATATATATATATATATATATATATATATATATATATATATATATATATATATATATATATATATATATATATATATATATATATATATATATATATATATATATATATATATATATATATGCATAATGTAATTATCTAAATATAAAAATTTAAGTTCATCCTATATACAAACTTCAATATTTGAAGAATTAGGTCGAAGAACCCCACAAAAGAAATGGTCCCGTTCAATGCCAAAACTGTCAAGAGTATGGACACACAAAATCATACTGCACTTTGCCAAACGTTTGTGTTGTATGTGGTGATCTACACCAATCATCCGTCTGCAAAGTAAAATCGCAGGAACAGACAAAGTGCAGTAATTGCGGGGAACAACATACCGCAAACAGAGTTTGTAGGGTTTACAAAGAACTTAAGCATAAACTAGAAGAGAAGCGTAAACTCATTTCTAACCGAAACGCGCCGAACCCTATAATCGACATCGAACAGACTCCAGTTTACTCTAGCGATGGAAACGGAATTAGAAACGGTATAACATACGCGAATGTTGTAAGGGCGCATACACCTAATGCCCCAGGGCAACAACTTGGTAACTCTGAATCAATGATTCAACAACTGGTACAGAGTATAAGCATGTTCATGTCAACTATAGGCCCTCTTAAGACATGTACATGGAACGCAAACGGTGTGAACCAACATAGACACGAACTGACAGCGTACCTAGATCGGCAGAATGTTGATATAATGCTAATATCGGAAACGAATCTTACACACAAATACAATTTTCAGATACCTAATTTTAGATTTTACGGTACTCACCACCCCGACGGTACTGGTATCCTAATACCAAAACGAATCAAACATGAAGGCGCTGAATGAGTCTCACAAAACTACCTTCAAGCGACAACAATTCGTATCCAGATTCATGGTAGTTTTCTTACCATTTCAGCAACATATTTCCCCCGCGGTTCGCGATATCAGAAGATATACTTCTGAACTTTTTTAATGGTCTTGGACGCAACTTAATTGCTGCTGGTGACTACAATGCCAAACATACGCACTGGGGATCCCGTTTAGCAAACCCTAGGGGAAACCAGCTGTATAAATGTCTAATGCGAAGTCAAAATAAATTGGTCTTTATATCTCCTAGTCAACCTACATATTGGCCTTCTGATATTAACAAAAAGCCTGACTTGATAGACTTCGGTATAATAGGAGGAGTTAGTAAATCTAACTTATCTGCTAGTACCTGCCATGACCTATCGTCAGACCACTCGCCAGTTATATTTCATCTTTACGAGAAGACAGTACTTGTAGACGACCCACTAAGGCTTACTTCAAAAACAACTAACTGGTTAAAATACAGGAAGTACATTAGCTGTCATTTAGATTCGAATCATCAAATTTCTAATGCGGAAGAGATCGATAACAACGTATCCAACTTTAACGTGATCCTGGAACATGCGGTCATTCACGCTACACACAGACAAATAAAAGCGACAAATAGTTTAAATACTTACACTAACCGGGGAATAGAGCACCCTGTAAGTGAAAAATTAAGGTTCCGTCGTGAATGGCAGCGAAATAGGTCACCAGCGGCCCGACTAAGACTGACTGAAGCTACTAAAAGGTTGCAAAGCACACTTAGAAATGAAGACAGTAGACAGCATGCTAGTTTCATTGCAAATTTAACTCCGACAGCTTCAATCAAATTTTCATTATGGAAAACATAAAGAAATACTAGTATGCCCACCGAAACGCAATTTCCAATACGCGACGCAAATGGCGAGTGGGCAATATCAGAAGAGGAAAAAGCCAATGTTTTTGCAAACCATCTCTCCCAGGTATTTCGGCTGAAATCCTGCAAGTAGCGACCTACTTCCACCTGATGATAAAATGTCTGCCGTAATTCCATTGTTTACTAACGCAAATGAAGTTCTGAATGTCATTAAAGAAACCGTGAATCCAGGTAAAGCACCCGGGTATGATCTTATGACGCCTAAAATGATCATGGAACTTTCCTAAATTGCTGTGAAGTTCCTGGCAAAATTATTTAACTCTATTTTAAGACATGGTTACGTTCCTAAAGTGTGGAAAATGTCTCTGTTTCAAATGATTTTAAAGCCAGGAAAGGACAAATCAATACCTTCCTCATACAGGCCGATCAGTTTGCTTCCCTGCTTATCCAAACTATTTGAAAAAGTTCTTTTATCGAAAGTAAAACCGTTCATCGGTGTCAAATAACATAACACCAGACCATCAGTTTGGATTCCGGGAAGGTCACAGCACCATCGAACAAGTAAACCGTCTGACCAAAGCAATTGAAAAATCATTTGAACGGCGAGAATATTGCTGCGCCGTATTTCTGAATATTGCTCAAGCATTTGACAAAGTCTGGCACTTTGGCTGACCTACAAAATTGGCAAATACTTACCGGCAAATACGCATCGAATTCTTGAGTCTTACTTAGAAAACCGCAGATTCAGAGTCAAATGTGGGCAACACGTCACCGATGACCGCGAAATACTAGCAGGTGTGCCCCAAGGAAACGTCATGGGGCCTATCCTTTACCTTCTGTTTACCGCAGATATCCCTACCAGCCCAAACGTGTTAACATCCACTTTTGCCGACGATACCGCTATAATGGCCGCACATAAAAAGCAGGATATTGCATCTATGAATCTAGGTGTACATCTCAGACGAGTAGAATCTTGGATCTCTGACTGGAGAATAAAAGTCAATTAGGCTAAATTCACACAGGTAACTTTCACACTGAATATTAGCACTTTCCCGACATTGAAACTAACCAATATCCCTTTTTCTCAATCTGATCATGTTACATACGATCCACCTGGATCGCAGACTTACCTGGAGAAGTCATATCGAAACCAAGAAAACTCAACTGAAACTTAAGGTCCATCAACTTCACTGGCTCCTTAACGCGAACTCAAAACTAAGCCTTGAATATAAGGTCCTGCTATACAACTGTGCAATCAAACCTATCTGGTTATATGGTGCCCAGCTATGGGGCAAAGCAAGCTCGAGCAATCTCGTCAAAATCCAAAGAGTCCAATCGAAGACAATGCGGCTCATTACCGGCGCCCCTTGGTATATGAGGAATGAAAACATCCACCGAGACTTAAAAAAAAACCTCTCGTTAAAGAGGCAATTCAAAAAATCAATATAAAGCACAAAGAGAAGCTCGACCGGCATGATAACATACTTGCTAGACAATTATTGTGCAGTCCAAGCTCTTTAAGACTTCGAAGAAACGAACGCCGTGTTTTCTAATCTTCACTTGTGTCTCATCTGTAACAGTAACCGCGAACACACGCACCCGAAAGACTGTGTAGAATTCTTTTTTCTACGTCACGTGGCTTAAATGCTCTTATACGTGATCTTTAAAACAGTCAATATCAATCGCGGACGAACACTCAAAAAATCCTTTATTTTACGTCACGTGGCTTAAATGCTCTCATACGTGATCCTCAAAATAGTCAACCCGAAAAACCTAACTTAACTTCGACAGCTTCAATCAAATTCTCATTATAGAAAACATAAAGAAATACTAATATGCCCACTGAAACGCAATTTCCAATACTCGACGCAAATGGCGAGTGGGCAATATCAGAAGAGGAAAAAGACAATGTTTTTGCAAACCATCTGTCCCAGGTATTTCGTCCGAAATCCTGCAAGTACCGACCTCCTTCCACCTGATGATAAAATGTCTGCCGTAATTCCATTGTTTACTAACACAAATGGAGTTCTGAATTTCATTAAAGAAACCGTGAATCCAGGTAAAGCACCTGGATATGATCTTATCACGCCTAAAATGATCATGGAACTTCCCTATATTGCTGTGAAGTTCCTGGCAAAATTATTTAACTCTATTTTGAGTCATGGTTACTTTCCTAAAGTGTGGAAAATTTCTCTGTTTCAAATGATTTTAAAGCCAGGAAAGGACAAATCAATACCTTCCTAATACAGACCAATCAGTTTGCTTCCCTGCTTATACAAACTATTTGAAAAAGTTCAACAATGATCACTAAGTCCCCCTGACATAAAGGTTTCGGTCGATCGTGCCATTTCGACCTACAAGTTAAGGTTGGCAAATATTCAGCCAGCCACTTCTTCCAAAATATGTTAGCATATTGTTGTGAAATAAGCCAGCTTCGTTTTAGCAATATGCCACTATCACTACATTCAGACAGCGGCTTTAATCCATTGGAACTTACCACCAGGAAGTGATTTGGAGTTAAAGCTTCGTCAGTATCTTCGGAACATAAGCAAGAGGTCTTGAATTTATGATGTTTTCAACTTCTATCACCATACTCAGCAGAAGCTCATCGGTAGGAGTCCTCGAAGGCATAATTCTATACAGAATTGTTTTTACAGAGCGTACAAGACGTTCCCAAGCTCCTCCCATGTGGGGTGAGGCCGGTGGATTGAAACGCTATTTTGTAGTCGCAGTAGTGAATTTCTTAAGAGAGGGAGTTGCCTCACGCAACTGCACCGACGAAATTGGAACCATTGTCGCTGTAGAATTCATGAGGTATTCCTCTGCGCGCCATAAAATTGCGTATAGCCAATATACAGGAGGTCGTCGTTAACGAATGTGCCACCTCGATGTGTACCGCTCTTATAGTCGAACAAGTGAAAATACACCCATAGCGTTTTTCTTGGTGCCGGTTAACGGTGACCAGTATGGGCCCGAAAAAGTCCACTCCAGTAAATGTGAACGGAGCCTTAAATGATGCAACACGAGCTCGAGGCAATTTTGCCATCTGTGGTGTTTGTGGAACAGCTTTTTTAATTTTACACATTTGGCAGAAACGAATTATTGACTTAAATGTAGCTCGAAGTCTTGACACAGATAATGCATTAAAATTAGTTTGGTGATACGGCTTTTCCTCGGCAAAATGATTAACCGTTTTTGTTTCCAAGGAATATCTGCTTTGTCGATTTTGCCATGCACTCTTAAAATCTCCTCTTCCAAGTATGGAGACTTGTTATAGATGTCGCTGGTTTTAGGTATGTCCAGGTTCGATTTCAGATAAGCAAATTCCAAAAAATATTTCTCAAATTGCATACACAAGATATGTTGAGCTTTCAATAACTCCTCTTGAGTTAATTCGCCTTTTTGTTTGCCGGCATTTCGGCAATTGCTGATAAAACGCAAAACAAAGGCTGTTGCTCTTAAAAGACGTGCCCATTTTGAATATCTAGACACATCAAAAATGATTTCTTGTTTTGTAATTTTAAATGA
>CAUPSE010000021.1:0-17399 GCA_963513945.1 Hydrotaea diabolus
CTGGATCGCATATCAGCGTGCCACTAATCCAAACCTATTGCATTTCTATGGCCAATGTGTAAAATTTCTAAATAAAATTATCGATTCTATGTTATCCCAGATAAGGAATCAGAAATGGAATGATGGTTTTGGAAGTTAAGCAGAAGCTTAAGAGGCAGACGGAAACTTCAGATTCCCTATCTCTACAAGGAAGGGACGAAATTAATCTGACTCCGAAAAAGCTGAATTACTGGCTGACACGTTTGCAAAATCTTATAATCTGATTTCAAGTTACTCACACATATCTGAAAACAAAGTAAAATTCAACTGTTACTTTGTTAAATCTTCAACCAGCAAGCACGGAAGGTGTATATATTGTGTCCCCTACAGAAATTGTAACCATTTTAGCAAACCTTTCGGCGTCAAAATCGCCCGGTCTCGATAATATCCCCAATTTACTGCTCAAAAGGCTCAAAAGGCGCTTAAACATATATTTGGGAGGTATATCTAAATCTAAACCGATTTTCTTCAAGTTCCACTTCCTCCGAACTTGATCCAAAAAACTTAATTGTTAAAAAATTTTGTGAAGATCGGGCAAGAATTACGACCTGTCATTAAGATAGACGGACGGAAACACAGGCATCGTTAAATTGAATCATCTAGTTCAATGTCAATTTCAATTTTATTCTTCCAATATTTCGTTTTACATAAGTATAATAATAACAGTTTTATGGGTTTAATCAGTATGTTTTTTCAACAAATAAATCTTATAAAGGGGTATAACAAGTTTAGGGGATATTATGGTAACATTAAAGGAAAAAGGGGTAAAACCTTTATGTATTAAACACACAAATTGTGAATTCAAATATTTATAGAAAAAGTAATTGTTTATACGATGTTATTAACTAAAATAATCTAATATAGAACAGAATTTTTTCAATTTGCTTATTTACTGTTTTATTCATTTATATCTCTGCATTCTCTTATGATGTCATAACAAGAATTTTCAATTTTATTGTAATAGTTATCATTCAGTCTGTTTATAAAGTCTGTAAACTTCTCGTATCCGGTTTCCAAATGTAATAACCTGGTTGAGTATCTCCAGTTCTTATTATTAATTATTTTCAGACATTTATTTTGAATGATTTGTAGTTTCTTTAGGTTGCTTTTGGCTGCTTTGTAACATACTGGCGAGGCATATGTCATGATAGGTCTAAACACATTTAAAAAGTAAGTTCTTATTACATTGGTGTAGTGGAGATCTTCTGTTTAAAAAGGGCCACAGTGCCCTTAATGACTTGGTAGTTTTTTGGCATACTTCTTCAATGTGCTTCCTGTAGTTTAGTTTTTTGTCCAGAGTCACGCCAAGATATTTGACGTGATCTTTGATACTTATAAAGGTGTTTTCATAGTTCAGTTGACGTGTTGGTGTTCGCTTTGGAGATTTGTTGAATGGGAATATAATAGCCTGAGTTTTTTTTTTCCGATTTATTTTAATTTTCCATTTTCTGAGATATTTATTGCAAGCAGTCAAGCTGTGTTCCATTTTTTTCAATAGTGTACTGGTTAGTTTGCTGGTTGTTATTAAAGCTGTATCGTCAGCGTAGTATGCGATATCTATGAGCTTGGGTGGTTTGAAATCTCCTGTGTATATTGAGTACAATAGCAGTGATAGTGTTGAGCCTTGGGGCAAACCTGCTGGTATTTTTCTAGGCGCCGATGACGATTCGCTAACATATACTAAATAGCTTCTCGAACTAAGGAAGTCAGCCACAACTTTACAAATACAAGAAGGATAATGCCAGTCGATTTTCGATTTCGCTTATTTCTCAAAATTTTGTTTTTAATACGGCTTATCTGGTGCACCGTGCTGTGTTCGCTTTTATATCCAAATTGTTCATTGGGAACAACATTATTATTGAATGCAAACTCCTTTATGTGGTTGTGAATAATCTTTTCGTATATTTTGCCTATGTTACTAAGAAGACTAATTGGACTGTAGCTAGACGCAATGTTTTTTGGCTTGTTGGCTTTGTATATAGGAATGATTTTTGCTATCTTGAAAGTATCGGGGAAACAGTTTAATCGCAGACAGCTGTTAAATATAACGACTAGGAGTTTGATTGCACTTTCTGACAGCCTTTTGAGCAGTAAATTGGGGATATTATCGAGACCGGGCGATTTTGACGCCGAAAGGTTTGCTAAAATGGTTACAATTTCTGTAGGGGACACAATATCTACACCTTCCGTGCTTGCTGGTTGAAGATTTAACGAAGTAACAGTTGAATTTATTTTGTTTTCAGATATGTGTGAGTAACTTGAAGTCAGATTATAAGATTTTGCAAACGTGTCAGCCAGTAATTCAGCTTTTTCGGAGTCAGTGATTAATTTCGTCCCTTCCTTGTAGAGATAGGGAATCTGAAGTTTCCGTCTGCCTCTTAAGCTTCTGCTTAACTTCCAAAACCATCATTCCATTTCTGATTCCTTATCTGGGATAACTTAGAATCGATTATTTTATTTAGAAATTTTACACATTGGCCATAGAAATGCAATAGGTTCGGATTAGTGGCACGCTGATATTTCCTTTTAAATATCCTCCTCTTTCCAATGTAAGTGCTAATGTTGTCAGGTGGGTCATAGTACTTCGTAAAGTTCGTTTTCGGAGTGGAGATATCTCTTGCTTTTAAGATGAGGTCGATTAGTTTAGAGATTTCCTGGTCGATTATTAATTTGCTGTTATAGTGACCTACTGTAAGGCTAATTCTGTTGTTTATCTCATTTTGATAGGCTCTCCAATCTGTTCTCTTATAGTTAAAATATGACATTTCCGATGTCTTGTATGAAAAACATTTAATGGTACACACAATTGGAAGGTGGTCCGATGGTATTTTATAATCTAACACATGGAGATGCATCTCGAGTGTCGAATTACTGAAAGCTATGTCCACAGTTGATGATCTTCGATTTGTTTGATGTGGGTGAAGTGTGTGTCCGTCAGGAGCGAACACAAAAAAGTTCTGAGATTGCTCCAAATTATTGAGCGTTATTCCAGATTGATTGTTTGTGTCGCAGTTCCATGAATGATGCTTTGCATTTAAATCTCCTAAAATAATAAATTCGCGGCTATTTTGGGTAAGTTCTATTATATCGCTCGAAAAGTTTGACGAATATCTCGGAGAATAAGCAGTACATATTGTCACTTTCCTACGATCAATTAATACCTCAACTGCCAAATTTTCGATTGATCATGTTTGTATGAGAGGGACCAGCTGGTGCTCTATATTTCTGTGCACTAAGAGTGTGACACCCCCTCCTCTTTGTACAGTTTTATCGTTGCGGTGGATAACGAAATTCTGAAAATAAGGCATATGACGCTTTTTAAAAAAAAGTTTCGTTTAGAGAAGCAATGTGTATATTTTCTCTATGCAGTAAACATTCAAGCTGTTTCTGCTTTGAATTGTTTGTTAATCCATTTGCATTCAAGTTGAGTAATTTAAGTTGTTTAAAGTTATTTAAGTTCATAGGCATATTTGACCAACGACATAACTACTTGTATTTGTTGTACTCTAGTCGTACAGTTTCCCAATTCTTCAAGAGAAGGTGTAAATATATTAAACAGCTCGTCTATACTGAAGAGCGAGTTGTTATTATTCTTAAGTTTGTCAGAGTACGATCGTTGACTCTTACCATCGAATCTGACACTGTTTACAGGCTCTCTGCCCAGGGATGGGAACTCATTCTCTTGAATAACAAAAGAGTTTCGACGTCTAAGAGGTATTTTCTTTTGTTGTCTAGTATATGCTTCAGCTCTGGCTTCAAGATAGAGAGTGCGAACGGGATAGTGTATATCATTAGCGGAATGATCTATTCTCTCTTTCCCGTGTTTATTGCAGTTGAAGCAAGAGAAAGCTGAGGGACTTCTGTCGTTGTTATTGAAATGACATTCACTAGTGCGGTGTTGTTTGGCACAAATCATGCAAGCAGGCTTACGATTGCAGTGGTCTCCACCGTGACCATACATTAAGCAGTTCCAGCACTGCGTTGGATTATCGTTTCTTTTTGGCCTCTGCTTCTTCCAGCTGATAATAACATTGCAGATTGTCTTTATATTTCGCAACGACTTTGGATTAAATGTTTTGCGTACAAATTGTACTCTGTACACAGCATCATCGACAGAGCTAAATTTTGTGTTAACCTCTGTAACAGATGAAGGTATTAGGTTGTAATTTTGGAGTTTAGTAATTATTTCTTTACCATCAATCCGTGGTAGTCCATAAAGAAAAGTTGTAAAAAGTCGGTTTTCTTTCGAGTTGAAAGTGTGAAATTCAATATTATTTTCCTTTAATGTTTTAATGCAAAATTCGTGCTTTGCAGCGTCTGTGGGGAATATTTTCGTTCCAATTGACGTTCGTTTGAAAACACATTCTTTACCTAACAACTGTTGTATTTCTCTCAGCGACACAGACATATCTGCCACAATCGGTGGAGGTTTTGGTAGCTTTCCTGGGAAACAATATTTGATTCGTAGGCTATATCCATATCATTATGGCCAGCCAGTGCAGCGTATCTATTCTGACGGGATATGCTTGGACCGTCGGAATGGAAATCAAATGTTTTTGATTGTGAACCTTTAAATTTTCTTATAGCACCAGTCCTGCTTATAAAGCGGGCTAGTTGCTTGGCCCCTCGGGGCATAGCTGCTATGAGTTAAACCGTGTTTTTCTATTTAAGATTATTAATTCGCGCGTTTATGTGAGAAACGAATCGAATTTGAGTAGCTATTGTGTAAAATATCTGTCTTCACTATGATACGTTTACTTTGAGCGAGAGAAAGAATTCACGTCCGTTTAGTAAGAGATTTACCATTGCACTGATTGAATCATCTAGTGATTCTAAGTAGATCGGTAAACTTAAAAGTAAAGTGCAGCTGGGTATAAAAATTGTTTACAAATGTTGAAAAGGGATAAAAAATTAAACCGTGCGACAATTAATATTAAACAGAAAGCAAGAAAAGACATATTAAATCAACTGGATCGCATGGATAGAATAGGTTGCGGAAATATTTAAAAGTTTGAATAACAATATTAAATCAAAAGGATGACATAGTAAATAAAAATTGGGGTAAAAACATAATGTGTTAAAAAAATGTCGAAAAGGGATGAAATATAAAACAGCTAGTCAAAAGCTTGAAATAGTGTTTATGTCACGTTTACGCCCCATTCAGTCTAGTAATAAGTGGCTGGCTTCATCAATTTTTATCACAATTTTTATTTACTATGTCATTCTTTTGATTTTATATTGTTATTCAAACTTTTAAATATTTCCGCAACCTATTCTATCCATGCAATCCTGTTGATTTAATATGTCTTTTCTTGCTTTCTGTTTAATAATAATTGTCGCATGGTTTAATTTTTTATTCCTTTTCAACATTTGTAAACTATTTTTATACCCAGCTGCACTTTACTTTTAAGTTTACCGATCTTCTCAGAATCACTAGATGATTCAATTTAACGATGCCTGTGTTTCCGTCCGTCTATCTTAACGACAGGTCGTAATTCTTGCCCGATCTTCACAAAATTTTTTAACAATTAAGTTTTTTGGATCAAGTTCGGAGGAAGTGGAACTTGAAGAAAATCGGTTTAGATTTAGATATACCTCCCAAATATATGTTTAAGCGATTTTTATGTTTTAGCTCTAGAAGCCATATTCTTTATCTAACAATGATGACATTTGGCAGTTCCTTCCAAAAAAGAAAGGGACCCAAGGGAAAAAAACCAGTTTTGTTTAGGAGAGCCATTTTAAAGTTTAAGTACGTGTATCTTTGGTGTACCATCACTTTCATAAAACGCGCATATCTCTAGGAGGAAACACTTTTCGGGCATAAGGTCGGTCTCATTCGATGCTCAGATGTTGTCCACATCAACAAAAAAAGTGAAAATTGATTTTTTTACCCTTAGGTCCCTTTCTCTATGCGCTGTCACATATGTTGAACCCATTTTACTAAAGGCAATTAATTTTTTTCAAAAATTCAAATATGTCATTAGATGTAAAATATAGGTGAATTTAGAGCCCGTCCAAGGAGGTACAAAAACCTATTCTCAGATGAATTTTCTAAACATGCAGAAGTGCAAGTGTGATATAGTCTAGCTGATCAAATTTTTAGTTATCATGAACTCTCACTTTCTGATATTGGCCCCTTTCGGACCTTGTTTTGTCCCTTTTTATATCCACTTCTATTTTCCATGATATCATTTGGGTATTGTTTTCATTTTATTTTTATGCCTACTTCTATTTTCAATGTCATCCTTTGATTCAATATTCTTTCCCGACCTTTTTATTTTTTGCCCCTTTAGGACCTTTTTGTTTTACTTTTTATCCTCCTTTCAACTTTTCATGCCATCCTGTTGATTTAATATCGTTTTTCCAATCTTCTGTTGTTTCGTACGTTTATTGCCTTATATATATATATATATATATATATATATATATATATATATATATATATATATATATTAGACTGGTCGCAATTTTTTTTTTTTTGAAATTTGATTGTTTGCGCTGCTTAAAATATGAGGTTTGGTGTAAGAAATCATGTCCTAATTTTTCAGATCAATCCGACGGTGCCTCGTCGAGCCTAGTTGGGCCCAAAGTTCCCCATATTATAAAAAAACATCTATTCAGTCAGATGTTTATAGTTATATTGAATAATGTGTAAGTTAACATAATGGTAAAAAAATTATATATTTATTTGATTAATTTTATTGAGTTGATTAATTTATAAGAGAAGATTTGTTGTGAGAAGGATATAAATGGCGATAGTGTTCAACAACTTGGAGTAAGTACTGCTTATCTTTCTCATCGTATGTTAACGATTTATTGTAATCCGTGATGAGTTAGTTTAATTGCTCTTTCTGCTGCATCATTCACAACATTCAAATGTTGACAGACAGCTTTTCCAGCGCAATAGTCATCCCTCTGCTGCCATTGAGAAGGTTCCGATTCTAAAAATTTTGGATCTATGGCTAGTCGAGAAAAAAATTTCTTTGTCCGTGGAGAAACGAAATCTGATATATCTCTTGACGCGTAAGAGAAAATTTCATCCATATTGACAACATTCCTTTTCGAAATTGTTTCATTATTTCCGTGTATGTCATTGCCGATGTCGAGTTTTTGGACCATCATCTTTTTTATTTCCAAAGACACGCTTTCATCAGAAAATGCAAGGCCAACAGTTTCTTCTGACAAATACCACAAATGGTTTCTTATTTTTTGCAATAATGCGGTCGAAACTTCTTTATCAAAATAAGACACAACGTTTTGAATGAAATCAAGATCTAGTTTTGGCGCTTCTATAGCATTCACACATCGGAACCAATAAGGAACATATATGATTGTCAAAAATAAGCAAATGCTCCGAAGACTTTTCAATTCCGTATCTGTCAATTTGAACTGTTCGCGAAATAGAAATATTTTGTAACAATAAATGCACTTTGCCATGAATCGTGCATGCGATGTAGCACCAGGCAAACGAAATTGTGAAAAATCTGGTACACGCTCCCCAATAAAATGGAGTGTTAACTCAAGCAACTCTTTATAATCTGCACGCACGTAATGGAGCTTTAACGCATTTATACAAAAATTCTTCAAATAATCTACGTGCGATGTTGTTAAAACTCGTAC
This sequence comes from Hydrotaea diabolus, assembly GCA_963513945.1. Taxonomy (NCBI): domain Eukaryota; kingdom Metazoa; phylum Arthropoda; class Insecta; order Diptera; family Muscidae; genus Hydrotaea; species Hydrotaea diabolus. The sequence goes on from CAUPSE010000021.1 coordinate 7,660, forward strand.
CACTTCTTCGTCCAAAATTCCACTCTTGAATGTGCTAGATTCAATGTGTTTCCAATACTTGGCAAATCTGTTGAAGAGAAGAACTTCTGGCCCGGATGTTTTCCCAAAATTCATGTCAAATACAGATTTGACCAACAATTCACTTATATGGTGGCGACATGGAAGAAAAAGTAGTTTTCGTCCTAATTTTTGTTCAAGCAAATGTGCAGCGCCATTATGAACCCCAGTGTTAGTGGCTGTGGTATCAAAAGACACTATTTCTACTAATGTGACCATTGTTGCAAAAAATTGTAGGTGACGTCTGCTATATTTGCCCCAGAAGAATTTTCTATTTTGGGTATTTTGAGCAGTTTTTCCATACGTTCACTTGTCACAACGAGAGCCAGTCGATCTTTCTTTTCTGTACCCTTTATTTCTGGAAGGAGTTTCCCATCCCAATGAAGGACAAATACTTCAGGAATCTGCAATAAACAGTTTTAAAATAATATATAAAGCTTAATATAAAATCATCTATGATACTTACATTGAAATCATCGATAATCTGCTTAGCTTGTCTTCTACGATATTCTCTTCGCATTAAATGAAGCGTGGTACGATTTAATACAAGATTTTCTAATTTGATAGGTGTAACAGCAGGGAAAACATCTTGTACTTTATTCAGAATTGCATTAGCTGTTGCAGAAACAATATGCATAGCATCTCTTGTCGAAAGCTTGCATTTGTCCATGCTTGCTAGCATTCTGTCGTCAATAAAATTCACTGTACCGTATAATATTGTTTGTGATATATCTTTTTATTGGATATCATTTATATTGTCTGAGACGTTTTCGGAGTCCGGAGAATCATTTCTTATTTCGGCTTCTATGTTATCTTCAACACTCATGGTTAATGCAGCTATTTTATTCATAAGAGATTTTTTTTTTTATAAAATCTATATAAATATAATAGCTTGTGAGTTAAATACCTTGAGCTTTATGTTTTTCAACACGCTTTTTTTCTTCTTCCAATAGTTTATCTTTACGTTTTTGTTTTTGCGTTAAAATTCTATCAACACCATACATTGTTCCTGGGCGACCTCTCTTCCTCTGAAGCACTAGAAAATCTTTGTCTTCCTGTATTTTCATTATCTCTAGAGCATTTGGAGCTGCAACATCAAATATAAAATTTTCTATCTTGTCACGAAAATCTTGTTCTTGTTTGCGGTATTTTTCGTATGGGGCTTTACAATTTTTTTGAATATTTCTCCAGTTTTCATAAATTTTCCTCAATTTATGCACACAATTAGTTAGTTATGCACAATTAGTTAGAACAAGCAAAGTAGTTGTCAAGCAGAGTAGAAAATCGTCGATATAATTTCTTAGTATGTCAGGATGTTTGTATGTATGTCCTATTCTTTCCGCAACTTTATAAAGCCATCTGATGACATAGGAAGCTGAAATTTGGCATACTTAAAGTACTTTCTCTGCGGAAGATCGTAACGAAGTCAGAGTTTTGATTTTCGGTCTACGGGGCCGGCTTTTCAACTAGTATAACTATAAAGAGCTGACTGAATAGACGTTTTTTTTATAATATGGGGAACTTTGGGCCCAACTAGGCACGACTAGGCACCGTCGGAATGATCTGAAAAATTAGGACATGCTTTCTTACACCAAACCTCATCTTTTAAGCAGCGCAAACAATTAAATTTAAAAATAAAAAAAATCCCATACAAGATGCGACCAGTCTAATATATATATATATATATATATATATATATATATATATATATATATATATATATATATATATATATATATATATATATATATATATATATATATATATATATATATATATATATATATATATATATATATATATATATATATATATATATATATATATATATATAAGGCAATAAACGTACGAAACAACAGAAGATTGGAAAAACGATATTAAATCAACAGGATGGCATGAAAAGTTGAAAGGAGGATAAAAAGTAAAACAAAAAGGTCCTAAAGGGGCAAAAAATAAAAAGGTCGGGAAAGAATATTGAATCAAAGGATGACATTGAAAATAGAAATAGGCATGAAAATAAAATGAAAAAAAATGTTTAGAAAATTCATCTGAGAATAGGTTTTTGTATCTCCTTGGATATTTTACATCTAATGGCATATTTGAATTTCTGAAAAAAATTAATTGCCTTTAGTAAAATGGGTTCAACATATGTGACAGCGCATAGAGAAAGGGACCTATGGGTAAAAAAAATCAATTTTCACTTTTTTTGTTGATGTGGACATCATCTGAGCATCGAATGAGACCGACCTTATGCCCCAAAAGTGTTTCCTGCTAGAGATATGCGCGTTTTATGAAAGTGATGGTACACCAAAGATACACGTACTTAAACTTTAAAATGGCTCTCCTAAACAAAACTGGTTTTTTCCCTTAGGTCCCTTTCTTTTTTGGAAGGAACTGCCAAATGTCATCATTGTTAGATAAAGAATATGGCTTCTAGAGCTAAAACATAAAAATCGCTTAAACATATATTTGGGAGGTATATCTAAATCTAAACCGATTTTCTTCAAGTTCCACTTCCTCCGAACTTGATCCAAAAAACTTAATTGTTAAAAAATTTTGTGAAGATTGGGCAAGAATTACGACCTGTCGTTAAGATAGACGGACGGAAACACAGGCATCGTTAAATTGAATCTAGTGATTCTGAGTAGATCGGTAAACTTAAAAGTAAAGTGCAGCTGGGTATAAAAATAGTTTACAAATGTTGAAAAGGGATAAAAAATTAAACCATCCGACAATTAATATTAAACAGAAAGCAAGAAAAGGCATATTAAATCAACTGGATCGCATGGATAGAATAGGTTGCGGAAATATTTAAAAGTTTGAATAACAATATAAAATCAAAAGAATGACATAGTAAATAAAAATTGTGATAAAAATCGATGAAGCCAGCCACTTATTACTAGACTGAATGGGGCGTAAACGTGACATAAACACTATTTCAAGCTTTTGACTAGCTGTTTTATATTTCATCCCTTTTCGACATTTTTTTAACACATTATGTTTTTATCACAATTTTTATTTAATATGTCATCCTTTTGATTTAATAGTGTTATTCAAACATTTAAATATTTCCGCAACCTATTCTATCCATGCGATCCAGTTGATTTAATATGTCTTTTCTTGCTTTCTGTTCAATATTAATTGTCGCACGGTTTATTTTTTTATCCCTTTTCAACATTTGTAACCTATTTTTATACCAAGCTGCACTTTACTTTTAAGTTTACCGATCTACTTAGAATCACTAGATGATTCAATCAGTGCAATGGTAAATCGCTTACTAAACGGACGTGAATTCTTTCTCTCGCTCAAAGTAAACGTATCATAGTGAAGACAGTTATTTTACACAATAGCTACTCAAATTCGATTCGTTTCTCACATAAACGCGCGAATTAATAATCTTAAATAGAAAAACACGGTTTAACTCATAGCAGCTATGTCCCGAGGGGCCAAGCAACCAGGCCGCTTTATAAGCAGGACTGGTGCTATAAGAAAATTTAAAGGTTCACAATCAAAAACATTTGATTTCCATTCCGACGGTCCAAGCACATCCCGTCAGAATAGATACGCTGCACTGGCTGGCCATAATGATATGGATATAGCCTACGAATCAAATATTGTTTCCCAGGAAAGCTACCAAAACCTCCACCGATTGTGGCAGATATGTCTGTGTCGCTGAGAGAAATACAACAGTTGTTAGGTAAAGAATGTGTTTTCAAACGAACGTCAATTGGAACGAAAATATTCCCCACAGACGCTGCAAAGCACGAATTTTGCATTAAAACATTAAAGGAAAATAATATTGAATTTCACACTTTCAACTCGAAAGAAAACCGACTTTTTACAACTTTTCTTTATGGACTACCACGGATTGATGGTAAAGAAATAATTACTAAACTCCAAAATTACAACCTAATACCTTCATCTGTTACAGAGGTTAACACAAAATTTAGCTCTGTCGATAATGCTGTGTACAGAGTACAATTTGTTCGCAAACATTTAATCCAAAGTCGTTGCAAAATATAAAGACAATCTGCAATGTTATTATCAGCTGGAAGAAGCAGAGGCCAAAAAGAAACGATAATCCAACGCAGTGCTGGAACTGCTTAATGTATGGTCACGGTGGAGACCACTGCAATCGTAAGCCTGCTTGCATGATTTGTGCCAACCAACACCGCACTAGTGAATGTCATTTCAATAACAACGACAGAAGTCCTGCAGTTTTCTCTTGCTTCAACTGCAATAAACACGGAAAGAGAGAATAGATCATTCCGCTAATGATATACACTGTCCCCTTCGCACTCTCTATCTTGAAGCCAGAGCTGAAGCATATACTAGACAACAAAAGAAAATACATCTTAGACGTCGAAACTCTTTTGTTATTCAAGAGAATGAGTTCCCATCCCTGGGCAGAGAGCCTGTAAACAGTGTCAGATTCGATAGTAAGAGTCAACGATCATACTCTGACAAACTAAAGAGTAATAACAACTCGCTCTTCAGTATAGACGAGCTGTTTAATATATTTACATCTTCTCTTGAAGAATTGGGAAACTGTACGACTAGAGTACAACAAATACAAGTAGTTATGTCGTTGGTCAAATATGCCTATGAACTTAAATATCTTTAAACAACTTAAATTACTCCACTTGAATGCAAATGGGTTAACAAACAATTTAAAGCAGAAACAGCTTGAATGTTTACTGCATAGAGAAAATATACACATCGCTTCTCTAAACGAAACTTTTTTTAAAGAGCGTCATATGCCTTATTTTCAGAATTTCGTTATCCACCGCAACGATAGAACTGTACAAAGAGGAGGGGGTGTCGCATTCTTAGTGCACAGAAATATAGAGCACCAGCTGGTCCCTCTCATACAAACATCATCAATCGAAAATTTAGCAGTTGAGGTATTCATTGATCGTAGGAAAGTGACAAGATGTACTGCTTATTCTCCGAGATATTCGTCAAACTTTTCGAGCGATATAATAGAACTTACCCAAAATAGCCGCGAATTTATTATTTTAGGAGATTTAAATGCAAAGCATCATTCATGGAACTTCGGCACAAACAATCAATCTGGAATAACGCTCAATAATTTGGAGCAATCTCAGAACTTTTTTGTGTTCGCTTCTGACGGACACACACTTCACCCACATCAAACAAATCGAAGATCATCAACTGTGGACATAGCTTTCAGTAATTCGACACTCGACATGCATCTCCATATATTAGATTATGAAATACCATCGGACCACCTTCCAATTGTGTGTACCATTAAATGTTTTTCATACAAGACATCGGAAATGTCATATTTTAACTATAAGAGAACAGATTGGAGAGCCTATCAAAATGAGATAAACAACAGAATTAGCCTTACAGTAGGTCACTATAACAGCAAATTAATAATCGACCAGGAAATCTCTAAACTAATCGATCTCATCTTAAAAGCAAGAGATATCTCCACTCCGAAAACGAACTCTACGAAGTACTATGCCCCACCTGACAACATAAGCACTTACATTGGAAAGAGGAGGATATTTAAAAGGAAATATCAGCGTGCCACTAATCCGAACCTATTGCATTTCTATGGCCAATGTGTAAAATTTCTAAATAAAATAATCGATTCTAAGTTATCCCAGATAAGGAATCAGAAATGGAATGATGGTTTTGGAAGTTAAGCAGAAGCTTAAGAGGCAGACGGAAACTTCAGATTCCCTATCTCTACAAGGAAGGGACGAAATTAATCACTGACTCCGAAAAAGCTGAATTACTGGCTGACACGTTTGCAAAATCTTATAATCTGACTTCAAGTTACTCACACATATCTGAAAACAAAGTAAAATTCAACTGTTACTTTGTTAAATCTTCAACCAGCAAGCACGGAAGGTGTAGATATTGTGTCCCCTACAGAAATTGTAACCATTTTAGCAAACCTTTCGGCGTCAAAATCGCCCGGTCTCGATAATATCCCCAATTTACTGCTCAAAAGGCTGCCAGAAAGTGCAATCAAACTCCTAGTCTTTATATTTAACAGCTGTCTGCGATTAAACTGTTTCCCTGATACTTTCAAGATAGCAAAAATCATTCCTATACACAAAGCCAACAAGCCAAAAAAACATTGCGTCTAGCTACAGGCCAATCAGTCTTCTTAGTAACATAGGCAAAATATACGAAAAGATTATTCACAACCGCATAAAGGAGTTTGCATTCAATAACAATGTTGTTCCCAAAGAACAATTTGGATATAAAAGCGAACACAGCACGGTGCACCAGATAAGCCGTATTAAAAACAAAATTTTGAGAAATAAGCGAAATCGAAAATCGACTGGCATTATCCTTCTAGATATTGAAAAAGCCTTCGATACAGTTTGGCACAACGGGATCATCTACAAACTTCTCACAAACAATTTTCCTAAGTATATTTGTAAAGTTGTGGCTGACTTCCTCAGTTCGAGAAGCTATTTAGTATATGTTAGCGAATCGTCATCGGCGCCTAGAACAATACCAGCAGGTTTGCCCCAAGGCTCAACACTATCACCGCTATTGTACTCAATATACACAGGAGATTTGAAACCACCCAAGCTCATAGATATCGCATACTACGCTGACGATACAGCTTTAATAACAACCAGCAAACTAACCAGTGCACTATTGAAAAAAATGGAACACAGCTTGACTGCTTGCAATAAATATCTCAGAAAATTAAAATAAATCGGGAAAAAAAACTCAGGCTATTATATTCCGATTCAACAAATCTCCAAAGCGAACACCAACACGTCAACTGAACTATGAAAACACCTTTATAAGTATCAAAGATCACGTCAAATATCTTGGCGTGACTCTGGACAAAAAACTAAACTACAGGAAGCACATTGAAGAAGTATGCCAAAAAACTACCAAGTCATTAAGGGCACTGTGTCCCTTCTTAAACAGGGGATCTCCACTACACCAATGTAATAAGAACTTACTTTTTAAATATGTTATTAGACCTATCATGACATATGCCTCGCCAGTATGGTACAAAGCAGCCAAAAGCAACCTAAAGAAACTACAAATCATTCAAAATAAATGTCTGAAAATAATTAATAATAAGAACTGGAGATACTCAACCAGGTTATTACATTTGGAAACCGGATACGAGAAGTTTACAGACTTTATAAACAGACTGAATGATAACTATTTTAATAAAATTGAAAATTATTCTTATGACATCATAAGAGAATGCAGAGATATAAATATAAAAAATTCTGTTCTATATTAGATTATTTTTGTTAAAAACTTTGTATAAACAATTACTTTTTCTATAAATATTTGAATTCACAATTTGTGTGTTTAATACATAAAGGTTTTACCCCTTTTTCCTTTAATGTTACCATAATATCCCCTAAACTTGTTATACCCCTTTATAAGATTTATTTGTTGAAAAATCATACTGATTAAACCCATAAAACTGTTATTATTATACTTATGTAAAACGAAATATTGGAAGAATAAAATTGAAATTGACATTGAACTAGATGATTCAATTTAACGATGCCTGTGTTTCCGTCCGTCTATCTTAACGACAGGTCGTAATTCTTGCCCAATCTTCACAAAATTTTTTAACGATTAAGTTTTTTGGATCAAGTTCGGAGGAAGTAGAACTTGAAGAAAATCGGTTTAGATTTAGATATACCTGCCAAATATATGTTTAAGCGATTTTTATGTTTTAGCTCTAGAAGCCATATTCTTTATCCAACAATGATGACATTTGGCAGTTCCTTCCAAAAAAGAAAGGGACCTAAGGGAAAAAAACAGTTTTGTTCAGGAGAACCATTTTAAAGTTTAAGTACGTGTATCTTTGGTGTACCATCACTTCCATAAAACGCGCATATCTCTAGGAGGAAACACTTTTGGGGCATAAGGTCGGTCTCATTCGATGCTCAGATGTTGTCCTCATCAACAAAAAAAAAGTGAAAATTGATTTTTTTACCCTTAGGTCCCTTTCTCTATCTGCTGTCACATATGTTGAACCCATTTTACTAAAGGCAATTAATTTTTTTCAGAAATTCAAATATGCCATTAGTTGTGAAATCTAGGTGAATTTAGAGCCCGTCCAAGGAGGTACAAAAACCTATTCTCAGATGAATTTTCTAAACATGCAGAAGTGCAAGTGTGATATAGTCTAGCTAATCAAATTTCTAGTTATCATGAACTCTCACTTTCTGATATTGGCCCCTTTCGGACCTTGTTTTGTCCCTTTTTATATCCATTTCTATTTTCCATGATATCATTTGGGTATTGTTTTCATTTTATTTTCATGCCTATTTCTATTTTCAATGACATCCTTTGATTCAATATTCATTCCCAACCTTTTTTTTGCCCCTTTAGGACCTTTTTGTATTCCTTTTTATCCGCCTTTCAACTTTTCATGCAATCCTGTTGATTTAATATCGTTTTTCTAACTTTCTGTTGTTTCGTACGTTTATTGCCTTATATATATATATATATATATATATATATATATATATATATATATATATATACATATATATATATATATATATATATATATATATATATATATATATTATATATATATATATATATATATATATATATATATATATATATATATATATATATATATATATATATATATATATATATATATATATATATATATATATATATATATATATATATATATATATATATATATATATATATATATATATATATCGAGCCGTTGCTTTGGGCTTGAAAGTTAACGATCGTTCTTCCACGAGCTTTGACAAGCCGGCTTTTTTCTTTCGTTTTTCTAACTTTCTGTTGTTTCGTACGTTTATTGCCTTATATATATATATATATATATATATATATATATATATATATATATATATATATATATATATATATATATATATATATATATATATATATATATATATATATATATATATATATATATATATATATATATATATATATATATATATATATATATATTCTCAGATCCCATGCCCCAAAAGTGTTTCCTCCCAGAGATATGCGCGATTTATGAAAGTGATGGTACACCAAAAATACACGTAGTTAAACTTTAAAATGGTTCTCCTGAACAAAACTGGTTTTTTTCCTTAGGTCCCTTTCTTTTTTGGAAGGAACTGCCAAATGTCATCATTGTTGGATAAAGAATATGGCTTCTAGAGCTAAAACATTAAAATCGCTTAAACATATATTTGGGAGGTATATCTAAATCTAAACCGATTTTCTTCAAGTTTCTCTTCCTCCGAACTTGATCCAAAAAACTTAATTGTTAAAAAATTTTGTGAAGATTGGGCAAGAATTGCGACCTGTCGTTAAGATAGACGGAAACACAGGCATCGTTAAATTGAATCATCTAGTGATTCTTAGTAGATCGGTAAACTAAAAAGTAAAGTGCAGCTGGGTATAAAAATAGTTTACAAATGTTGAAAAGGGATAAAAAATTAAACCTTGCGACAATTAATATTAAACAGAAAGCAAGATAAGGCACATTAAATCAACTGGATCGCATGGATAGAATAGGTTGCGGAAATATTTAAAAGTTTGAATAACAATATAAAATCAAAAGAATGACATAGTAAATAAAAATTGTGATAAAAACATAATGTGTAAAAAAAATGACGAAATATTAAACAGCTAGTCAAAAGCTTGAAATAGTGTTT
>CAUPSE010000022.1:0-12500 GCA_963513945.1 Hydrotaea diabolus
ACCTTGTCATTAATCGTTCAACTATTCATCGTTCACGCCAAGAAAATCGTATAAAAGAATCTAATGAAATTACGACTGGATTTAAAGACAATGTAAGTTGATTTTTAAAAATGTTTCAAAAAAAGGATTTTTAGCAGAATCTCATTACCATTTATAGTTTAGTAAAATTGGTTCACTGGTAGCTCATTTCGACGGAAAGTTTATGAAAGATTTGATTGGATCCACAAAATTGAGCGGATTGCAATTTTGTTTAGCTACAACGGCACATCAAAGTTTCTTGGTGCACCGAAAGTGGAATCTTCAACTGGCAAAAATATTGCAGACGTAGTTTATGAAGTTCTAGTTAAATGGAATATTGTTGATCAAGTAAGCGGCTTCTCATACGATACAACGTCTACAAATACTGGTATCAACACAGGCGCTGCTGTTCTCTTGGAAAAAAAAATTGGACGTAGTGTAATCAACCTACCTTGCCGCCACCATGTGTATGAGATTATATTGCGCAGCGTTTTCGAAACCAAATTATATTCAACCTCTGCTCCAGAAGTTTCAATATTTGAAAGATTTGCAAAATCATGGCCAGGTTTTAAGAAAGAATTATTCAGAAGTGGCAATGAAGATACAACTGTTTGTCTACAAATAAGTCTATCTGAACGTGAAAATTGTGTAAAGTTTTGTTTTGATCAACTGACTAAATCTCAAAATCGAGAAGACTATACAGAACTGTTACAGTTGGTCTTAATCTTTCTTGGCGCAGAACGGTATAATTTTTGAACGACAGGTCCAACTAGTCATGCACGCTGGATGTCAAAAGCAATATATTCTTTAAAAATATTTCTATTCCGTGACCAATACTTACGAAAAATGAATCAAATGGATTACGTGATATATGCATTTTTCTAGTAAAACTTTATATTAAAGCCTGGTTCAGATGTACGAATGCCATAGACGCAGCGCTTCAAGATTTGACCTTCATATAAGGTGCTATAAAGTATTCTGAAACCAGCCCAGAAATCTCAGCAGTAATACTTAAAAAATTTAGCCACCATTTATGGTATATTTCTGAGGAAACAATAGCTCTAGCCTTTTTCGATTCAAATATATCTTTTGAAGAAAAACGTAACATGGTTGAAAAACTTAAATTAAAAGAACCAACGGTGAAATTAAAAAATGGGCGATCCTATTTCAATTTAAAAGACTTCGAAAGATACTCCATAAGTGATTTTGTATCAGAGAAAACAAAGTGTTTCTTCAGTCGATTTAATTTATCCCTGGAATTTCTAGAGTTTGATCCTTCAACTTGGGAAACGTCGTTTGAATTTTAGGAAGGCTGGACATTCTGTAAGGATTTATTTGTTGTAAATGATACAGCAGAGAGAGGAGTTAAATTCATTCAAGATTTTAATAGAATATTAACAAATGATGAAGAGGAAAAACAACTGCTGCTCCAGGTTGTTGAGGCATATAGACACAAATATCCATCGTATAAAAAATCGGATCTAATAATACATCCATAATATCAAGGTGTATATATCCAGAAAACTATTCCCTACTTCATTTTGATTTTTTTATGTTTACCAAAATTATAAAAACATTTTTCGAAAAAAATTTTCAAAATTGCCCATGTTGTTTTATTTATTCGCATAGAGGCATATTAAAGTCGTTTCCGGGTCTACTAAAAGTTATCGGATTCGTTCAATATTTAAGTTATATCATTTTTTAATATAAAGGAACAAAAATCTGCCCGGCGAAATAAATTCAGAACACTTTGAAATTTTGCCATACAAATAAGAACACAAATATATATATATATATATATATATATATATATATATATATATATATATATATATATATATATATATATATATATATATATATATATATATATATATATATATATATATATATATATATATATATATATATATATATATATATATATATATATATATATATATATATATATATATATATATATATATATATATATATATATATATATATATATATATATATATATATATATATATATATATATATATATATATATATATATATATATATATATATATATATATATATATATATATATATATATATATATATATATATATATATATATATATATATATACGTATTTTTTTTATAGGTAGGTAGTTTAGAGTTAGTCTTTACTAAGGTATGATCACAATGTGAATAACTTTGAAGAACAACAAATATTTTTTTCACACGATTTACGATTGTTTTTTTGCTTCTAAACATAGTACTCGTACACTTGGAAGGTTTTTGACGTTTGATAAAGCATGGGAGATAACAAACAAAAAACATTTCTCCCTGTATATTTGACTCGTACGCATACTAAATTTAATTATATGGGTGCAAGCATCTTTTGACTAAAGTCAAAGACTTTAAACTTTATTGAGTTGAGCTGAATTTTCCCTTTCTCTCATTCGTTTAAGTGTCATTGTAAAGCTTATCGGAACACTTTATCGACGTTTTGAGTGTACCAATCCGTTAAATCATTGCGAGGAAATCGAAGAAAGAAAACGAATTTTCGCACTAAATGCGGCCACTGTGCCAATATAGTATAGCCGATATGTATGTATGAATTCCTCGTGTCAAATCTATAGCACAGACTTCAAGCTTTCTTCAGAGGCCCTGCTTTACATTACCCTTTACACCGTTATGTACAGTACATACCTATCTCATCTGAGCTTGACTCTAGAGAGCCATTCATTGGGATAGCAATCAAGTCTGGGACTACTGAGATAGCGCTGTATAACGTATACATCCTGCCGGTTGGTAGCTGTGCCGCGTGTTATTTGCTTGATATTAGCAATTTGCTACAAGGCAGTAACCACATGGTCCTAGGAGACTTCAATACCCACCAAGAGCTGTTGCATTCTCTCCTAGACAACGACCAGAGGGCCATAACTTCGGCAGAGCAAATTGAAAGAAGTTCACTATACTTAAAAACTGCTGTACGTCAACCATCGAAGGCTCAATGAGCAGAATCAGTACAAAAGTTGACCTCAACCAGTCAAATTTTGATAGCATAAAGATACGTATTTACGCACTTGACCACATATTTTAAAGTACAATGATTTACAAGATGAGATTGATGCTTTATCCTCTGCCGAAAATGAGATTCAGATGGAAGATAAGTACAGAAGTGAAATTGAGGAAAATTCTGATCGTACAGTAGTGGAGACTGGAGGTCTAGATTCCAAGTCTCAATTGAACAATTCTATACGCACCTTAGTCCATCATCAATCCAACATTAATCGAAACAGTCACTGCTACATTGACAGCTGTCAACGATGGACAATCGTCTAATTCAGCATATCCAAATCCAACTTCATCAGACTCTCAATCGAACACAAACCAGTCAGAACTTCGTTTACCTGATACTCAAATACCGGACTTTGAAGGTGATTTGACAAGATGGGTCAGATTAAAGGATTTATTTGTTGCGATGTTAAACTCCAGGACTAAATTATCGGGTGTAGAAAACTTGAATATTTCAAATCCAAATTCACAGGTGAACCGTCGGCAGTAATAAAACATTTAACACCGAGAAATGACAACTATAAAATTGCTTTGAAAGTTATCGTTAAAAAGTATGATAGGCCTGGGAAAATAAAGAGAGCATATTTTGACTTGTTGTTTGATCAAAAGTCTATATATAACGGCACACTGGCTGAAACTAAGCAATTTTACAAGAACTTTGTTAAGTGCTACATTGCATTGAAAGCTCTGAAAGAACCAGTCGATTCATGAGATTAGGATTTGTTATACCTCATTGAGAAGAAATTAGATATAGAGACCATTACGTTGTGGTACAAACAACAGAAATCTGACGAAGTTGTCATTTAAACATCTCCTACACTTTTTGGATAGACGGATCAGAGCTTGAGAATTTACAAAAATCGAATCAGTTAGTCAGCTCGAATGCCAAATAAATTCCTCACAATGACATCGACGGCTCAATCTTGACCAATTTGCAATCGCAATCATTTTCTATACAACTGTCCAAAGTTTCTGTCCTGGAATACAAACGAACCCCAAGACACGGTAAGAAAAAATGGTTTGTGTTTCAACTGTCTCAAGGGCAAACACGTTTCTATGGATTGCAAATCATCGTCGTGCAAAACTTGTAAAGCGAGACATAATATTTTGCTTAACGCTGGAACTGAATCCCAAAACATGCAACAACAGAGTGACCATGCAGAACCATTCACATATGTTAGTGTCAATTTCACCCATCAAATAAACCCAACATTTTTTTAGCCGCAGATGTGTTTGTGCATTGTGTACTTCCAGATAAGATAACTCATTCATAAGGGCCTCCGACTGCGATCAACACAATATTTGGTTGGATTTTAATTGGCAACGTCAATAGCCATGAAGAAAGTTCGTCAAACATAGCTTATGTTTATTCTGACTTGAACGTTGATTTGCAGAACTTCTGGGAAGTAGAGGAATGCAATACACATAAGAAACATCTGAGTCAAGAATTAATCATGGCCAGGTTTTAAGAAAGAATTATTCAGAAGTGGCAATGAAGATACAACTGTTTGTCTACAAATAAGTCTATCTGAACGTGAAAATTGTGTAAAGTTTTGTTTTGATCAACTGACTAAATCTCAAAATCGAGAAGACTATACAGAACTGTTACAGTTGGTCTTAATCTTTCTTGGCGCAGAACGGTATAATTTTTGAACGACAGGTCCAACTAGTCATGCACGCTGGATGTCAAAAGCAATATATTCTTTAAAAATATTTCTATTCCGTGACCAATACTTACGAAAAATGAATCAAATGGATTACGTGATATATGCATTTTTCTAGTAAAACTTTATATTAAAGCCTGGTTCAGATGTACGAATGCCATAGACGCAGCGCTTCAAGATTTGACCTTCATAAAAGGTGCTATAAAGTATTCTGAAACCAGCCCAGAAATCTCAGCAGTAATACTTAAAAAATTTAGCCACCATTTATGGTATATTTCTGAGGAAACAATAGCTCTAGCCTTTTTCGATTCAAATATATCTTTTGAAGAAAAACGTAACATGGTTGAAAAACTTAAATTAAAAGAACCAACGGTGAAATTAAAAAATGGGCGATCCTATTTCAATTTAAAAGACTTCGAAAGATACTCCATAAGTGATTTTGTATCAGAGAAAACAAAGTGTTTCTTCAGTCGATTTAATTTATCCCTGGAATTTCTAGAGTTTGATCCTTCAACTTGGGAAACGTCGTTTGAATTTTAGGAAGGCTGGACATTCTGTAAGGATTTATTTGTTGTAAATGATACAGCAGAGAGAGGAGTTAAATTCATTCAAGATTTTAATAGAATATTAACAAATGATGAAGAGGAAAAACAACTGCTGCTCCAGGTTGTTGAGGCATATAGACACAAATATCCATCGTATAAAAAATCGGATCTAATAATACATCCATAATATCAAGGTGTATATATCCAGAAAACTATTCCCTACTTCATTTTGATTTTTTTATGTTTACCAAAATTATAAAAACATTTTTCGAAAAAAATTTTCAAAATTGCCCATGTTGTTTTATTTATTCGCATAGAGGCATATTAAAGTCGTTTCCGGGTCTACTAAAAGTTATCGGATTCGTTCAATATTTAAGTTATATCATTTTTTAATATAAAGGAACAAAAATCTGCCCGGCGAAATAAATTCAGAACACTTTGAAATTTTGCCATACAAATAAGAACACAAATATATATATATATATATATATATATATATATATATATATATATATATATATATATATATATATATATATATATATATATATATATATATATATATATATATATATATATATACGTATTTTTTTTATAGGTAGGTAGTTTAGAGTTAGTCTTTACTAAGGTATGATCACAATGTGAATAACTTTGAAGAACAACAAATATTTTTTTCACACGATTTACGATTGTTTTTTTTGCTTCTAAACATAGTACTCGTACACTTGGAAGGTTTTTGACGTTTGATAAAGCATGGGAGATAACAAACAAAAAACATTTCTCCCTGTATATTTGACTCGTACGCATACTAAATTTAATTATATGGGTGCAAGCATCTTTTGACTAAAGTCAAAGACTTTAAACTTTATTGAGTTGAGCTGAATTTTCCCTTTCTCTCATTCGTTTAAGTGTCATTGTAAAGCTTATCGGAACACTTTATCGACGTTTTGAGTGTACCAATCCGTTAAATCATTGCGAGGAAATCGAAGAAAGAAAACGAATTTTCGCACTAAATGCGGCCACTGTGCCAATATAGTATAGCCGATATGTATGTATGAATTCCTCGTGTCAAATCTATAGCACAGACTTCAAGCTTTCTTCAGAGGCCCTGCTTTACATTACCCTTTACACCGTTATGTACAGTACATACCTATCTCATCTGAGCTTGACTCTAGAGAGCCATTCATTGGGATAGCAATCAAGTCTGGGACTACTGAGATAGCGCTGTATAACGTATACATCCTGCCGGTTGGTAGCTGTGCCGCGTGTTATTTGCTTGATATTAGCAATTTGATACAAGGCAGTAACCACATGGTCCTAGGAGACTTCAATACCCACCAAGAGCTGTTGCATTCTCTCCTAGACAACGACCAGAGGGCCATAACTTCGGCAGAGCAAATTGAAAGAAGTTCACTATACTTAAAAACTGCTGTACGTCAACCATCGAAGGCTCAATGAGCAGAATCAGTACAAAAGTTGACCTCAACCAGTCAAATTTTGATAGCATAAAGATACGTATTTACGCACTTGACCACATATTTTAAAGTACAATGATTTACAAGATGAGATTGATGCTTTATCCTCTGCCGAAAATGAGATTCAGATGGAAGATAAGTACAGAAGTGAAATTGAGGAAAATTCTGATCGTACAGTAGTGGAGACTGGAGGTCTAGATTCCAAGTCTCAATTGAACAATTCTATACGCACCTTAGTCCATCATCAATCCAACATTAATCGAAACAGTCACTGCTACATTGACAGCTGTCAACGATGGACAATCGTCTAATTCAGCATATCCAAATCCAACTTCATCAGACTCTCAATCGAACACAAACCAGTCAGAACTTCGTTTACCTGATACTCAAATACCGGACTTTGAAGGTGATTTGACAAGATGGGTCAGATTAAAGGATTTATTTGTTGCGATGTTAAACTCCAGGACTAAATTATCGGGTGTAGAAAACTTGAATATTTCAAATCCAAATTCACAGGTGAACCGTCGGCAGTAATAAAACATTTAACACCGAGAAATGACAACTATAAAATTGCTTTGAAAGTTATCGTTAAAAAGTATGATAGGCCTGGGAAAATAAAGAGAGCATATTTTGACTTGTTGTTTGATCAAAAGTCTATATATAACGGCACACTGGCTGAAACTAAGCAATTTTACAAGAACTTTGTTAAGTGCTACATTGCATTGAAAGCTCTGAAAGAACCAGTCGATTCATGAGATTAGGATTTGTTATACCTCATTGAGAAGAAATTAGATATAGAGACCATTACGTTGTGGTACAAACAACAGAAATCTGACGAAGTTGTCATTTAAACATCTCCTACACTTTTTGGATAGACGGATCAGAGCTTGAGAATTTACAAAAATCGAATCAGTTAGTCAGCTCGAATGCCAAATAAATTCCTCACAATGACATCGACGGCTCAATCTTGACCAATTTGCAATCGCAATCATTTTCTATACAACTGTCCAAAGTTTCTGTCCTGGAATACAAGCGAACCCCAAGACACGGTAAGAAAAAATGGTTTGTGTTTCAACTGTCTCAAGGGCAAACACGTTTCTATGGATTGCAAATCATCGTCGTGCAAAACTTGTAAAGCGAGACATAATATTTTGCTTAACGCTGGAACTGAATCCCAAAACATGCAACAACAGAGTGACCATGCAGAACCATTCACATATGTTAGTGTCAATTTCACCCATCAAATAAACCCAACATTTTTTTAGCCGCAGATGTGTTTGTGCATTGTGTACTTCCAGATAAGATAACTCATTCATAAGGGCCTCCGACTGCGATCAACACAATATTTGGTTGGATTTTAATTGGCAACGTCAATAGCCATGAAGAAAGTTCGTCAAACATAGCTTATGTTTATTCTGACTTGAACGTTGATTTGCAGAACTTCTGGGAAGTAGAGGAATGCAATACACATAAGAAACATCTGAGTCAAGAATTAAACATGGCAGAACAGCATTACAAAAACAACGTTGAAGGAAAGGAAAGATGATATATATTCTAAGGTTTCCACTTAAGTCTGATATTATTGACCTTGGTGAGTCTAGAACAGCAGATTTGGAAGAACTACAATATACGGAAATTCGACAAGGACGAGGACGAAATTTCACAAATTTACGAGTATGTCTGAGTACATCGATCTTCATCACATGCACGCAAAGAAAAGATATGGTTACTGTATGGTCATGGCAACAATAGTATGTTCTCTGCAATAAAAGTATGATCATCGCAACCATAGTATTGTTTTTTGAATTTCATTTTGACAATTGTATGATTGCGGTAATATTAATATTGTTGAAATGTAACAATAGTATTGTTGCCAAATGTTGGGGATTATACCAATAGTATGGCTGTGTGTGAGTCTTACTATGGTTGTATGTTAAACAAACTATGGTTATATGTTCAACATACTATTGGTATGACGATCATAATAAGGTTGTTGGGTATGGTTGAATGTGAATAATAATATGGTTGTAGGGATCATAGTATGGTTGTGGGTGAATAATTCTATTGTTTTAAGGACCATAACATTGTTATGGGGATCATAGTATGATTGTGTGTGAACCATACTATTGTTGTGATGATCATAATATTGTTGTGCCATAACCATATAACCAACAATAGTATGATGCTCTTCGAATACTGTTATCCCAGCCATACTTTTATTCTGCGTGTGGGGAAGTCTCATAACGAAACAACAACTGTCTACTACATGCCACACAACATGCCAGAACCAAATTGCGTGTGGTCTTCGACGCTTCTTGTACAACATTAAACAACAATTCTCTTAAGGATCATCTTTTTGTTGGACCAGTTGTTTAAAAAGAATTGTATTCCATTTTGCTTAAATTTAGTGTTTTTTGTAGTGATTTTACTTAGTACGGCAGTTATCACAAATTTTAACCTTTCCATTTAAAGTTTTAATTTTTATTTTTAACTCAATAACACTTGAACTAATCCATCGAATAGAGTTTTTCTTATGGCAACATGAGCGAAATGGGTTGCAAAAATATCAAACCGGCGTGGTTTTTTGATATTTTTGAAAACTTATTATTACAGTTCTTTTGAAAAGTTCGAAAAATTCTATTCCAAATGACAATATAGACACAGCTGAAATAAATACTTGACACTTAATTTTTCTTGAATTTTTCAAAAAATAATGATAAAGCGAGACAACAAATGTGAAATAGGGGCGGCCACATAATATGTAAAAACCAACCAATCAAAGACGCAAATTCAAAAAAATTTTCATGCCTGTGTAGAAGGTATTTTGAAAAAAATTGAACCCATTGTTTCTCCACTTCGAAATTTGCACAGGCACTAAAAAAGGCTTCTAGGAACTGGCCTGCCAAATATCCAACACATCAAAATATGTTATCATTTTTAAAATTACTTAAAAATGTCGTGCAGTCTTCTTGTGACAGTGATACTATGAAAACGTAAAGTGGGGACAAAGTTGCGAATTTATTATCATAATAAAAAATAACAACAACTATCACTCCACTTCTTGTAAAGACTAAAAAAGCAACATTCTATTCTTGCATCGGTTCTTTGAATACCAAAAAAAGGGATTAGTGCTCTGCCGCAGAGACTAATCCCCAACTCTAACGATCATGTCGACTGACGATGATGCTGGTTGGCAGATACCTTGCTCCAGAAAAATATCAAAAACACATCAGGCAGATTCACCAAAAATGTATGATCGCAAGCGAATTGCTTGTGACAAAAGCAAAGCAAAAACAACAAATTTTCGGCACTTGATACTGAAGATAATGATAATGACTGTGAAGAACAAGATGATAATGAAGTTAAGCCGCCTCTAATTATTTTACCAAATGCCTCGAATATCAATTTAATGATTGCAGATATACAAAAAATTATAAAAAGGAAGAGTTTACCTACAAATCATCGAGAGATGGCCAAATCATACTCATGGTTAAAAACATTGACTCGTATAGAGAAACAAAAAAAGTTCTTCACATATCAACCAAAGCAGGAGAAAGCCTACAGAGTCGTGTGAAATGTATACATTTTTCCACACCTGTCTCGGATGTAAAGAATACAATTGAACAAAAATGCTGTAAAGTTAGTAATATTAGTAATAAATGAAGCATGAAATCGAAGAATCCTATGTCCATGTTTTTCATTGACCTAGAACCGAGTCGAAATAATAAAGATATATATAACTTGAGAGATATCGGAAAAGCTATTGTGAAAATAGAACCGCCTTTGAAAACTAAAGATAGTATGCAATGTTACCGATGCCAATTATTAGGACACACAAAATCTTTCTGTCGAAATCCGTTTTGTTGTGTTAAACGTGGATTGAGTCACAATACATCTGAATATAATAAGCCAACACCAAAACATAATGATCGGAGACCCTATAAAGTTGTTTTATAAATGATCGTTGCACAATTCTAAGACGATCTAGTCTTGTCCGTTCCTGCATGATAATGGCTTATGGAGGTAAAAAGTTTTCTTTGAGGGACTAAAGGTAACATTTTTTTGAGTATTTGATTAAAATATAAGTATAATAATTCTTTGTGAACCGACAAAAGTTAAAATGCGTACTGTTAGTTAGAACGCACTTAAAACCTCTTGAAACCTTTTGAAACAGGTCCTTCAGAGGGTTTGAGGTTTAAAAGGTACCAGCACAAGATACAGTTTTTAAACACGTATTATAACTGTAGGTGTAAAGGCCAATGAGGAGAAAAATAAGGCATATAATTAAGAGGCCGGAACCAGAGACTGCCGAGGACGTACAGCAGTTTTTAAGTATAGTGAACTTCTTTCAATTTGCTCTGCCGAAGTTATGGCCCTCTGGTCGTTGACTAGGAGAGAATGCTACAGCTCTTGGTGGGTATTGAAGTCTCCTAGGACCATGTGGTTACTGCCTTGTAGCAAATTGCTAATACCAAGCAAATAACACGCGGCACAGCTACCAACCGGCATGATGTATTCGTTATACAGCGCTATCTCAGTAGTCCCAGACTTGATTGCTACCCCAATGAATGGCTCTCTAGAGTCAAGCTCAGATGAGATAGGTATGTACTGTACATAACGGTGTAAAGGGTAATGTAAAGCAGGGCCTCTGAAGAAAGCTTGAAGTCTGTGCTATAGATTTGACACGAGGAATTCATACATACATATCGGCTATACTATATTGGCACAGTGGCCGCATTTAGTGCGAAAATTCGTTTTCTTTCTTCGATTTCCTCGCAATGATTTAACGGATTGGTAAACTCAATACGTCGATAAAGTGTTCCGATAAGCTTTACAATGATACTTAAACGAAAGAGAGAAAGGGAAAATTCAGCTCAACTCAATAAAGTTTAAAGTCTTTGACTTTAGTCAAAAGATGCTTGCACCCATATAATTAAATTTAGTATGTGTACGAGTCAAATATACAGGGAGAAATGTTTTTTGCTTGTTATCTCCCATGCTTTATCAAACGTCAAAAACCTTCCAAGTGTACGAGTACTATGTTTAGAATAGAGGTCTACAACGAATAACTTTTCGCTGCACATATGAAGTTCTAATTCGAAACGAGTAAGTACATACTCGCTCTCTCAGAGCGCAAGCAATGAAGTGAAGAGAACGGTTGTATATCAAATACAGAAGAGTATGTAGCCGCAGCACAAGGTGTTCCGAAAAAAGCATATAAAAAGCAAATATACAAATGAGAACAACACAGAAAAAGTACTGCGAATATGATGTTCACTTCACGTGGTACCTCGAGTATTAACAATTCGTTGATGACGGATTTGACATTCGAATTAAAATTTAACTGGTATTTTGTGCATGGATTTTCAGTTATTTCAAACATTTGTTGTTTTAGTGGCGATATACAGTAGGTAACATTGACACGTTGACTGTTGTGCAACTAAACTTTATTTTGAATTTAAATAAAATATAATACCACCTATTTTGCTGTATGGCAATATAAGAGTAATGTCGTGACCTTTAAAAATAAAACAATAAAGTTTTTTTAACTTATGTTTTTATATTAAACAAAACCAAATTATTCGTTTGATCAGAGTTATAAACTTCAGTACCAATGTTCGTCTATTTTTCGGTTGTACTTAGATATAATTTTTATATTATATTTATATTATGGTTATGCTTAGATATCATTTTTATTTTATGATGTTAAGTAAATCAAGTAAATATACACAGAGGTTGAGCCT
>CAUPSE010000022.1:15000-73258 GCA_963513945.1 Hydrotaea diabolus
TTGTCAATTTTAAAAAAAACTTTTTGCGTTTCAAGTAACCACATGGTTATATACATACATATGTATGTATGTATGTAACTATTAATACTTACTTTGGTTGTTAAAATATATAAAATAACTGAAAATTCTGTTGTTTATACGGAATTTGTGGTTAGTTTTTTGATAGTTAAAATATATAAAATAACTGAAAATTCTGTTGTTTTTACGGAATTTGTAGTTAATTTTTTTGTAGTTGAATTATGTAAATTAACTTAAAAATCATTTGTTTTTACGGAATTCACAGTTGAATTTTTGATAGTAAAAATAGCATAAACAAAGAAAAAATCTTATATTTTCACGGAATCCGTGACTTGTTCTTTTGATAGTTAAGTCAGCTATTTTAACATTTAAAATTATATGAACTTTTTGTTAAAATGAAATGAAAAATAAGTAGATCGGTTTTTAAGTAAATTTTCAGTCATTTTAAATTACAGTTTCATTTAATTTTACATACAAAATACTTTAACGTAAACAACTGCCAATATTAAATGCAACTGAAAATCCGTATTAATGTGCACTTAGTTTTTTGAATAAATGTTAGATTCAGTTAAAAATAAATTTTCTTAGAATTTTAAATGCATTTTAAGTTAAAAACAACTGCACGGAATACTTCCTAAATAAACTACAGTCCGTTACTGTAATAATATTGTGAGTGTATATATATATATATATATATATATATATATATATATATATATGTGTGTGTGTGTAAAATGTAAAAGACAACTGTAAATATTTAACATAAGCTCTATCCAAATCTGAACCATTATTCTTTAATTTAAACTGCGTCAGTCTTTGGTCCAAAAACTTTCAACTGCCAAATTTCATAAAAATCGGACAACAATTGCGACTTGTAGTTTGGAAAGGAAACAGCTTGTGATGATTATACGTCGATCGGTATACTTAAACGTCTAGCTCAAAAAACAAACATTTTCCATGAAACTACCTAACTACCCTGTTCCACAGAGTGGTTCCGGGTATAAGCTAGAGTGTCAAAAACATCGGTGTTTTCGAAAAATCGGCATTTCGGTCCTATTTCCAACAGCGTTTTATAAAAACCCGACTGTCGGGTTTTGTAAAGTTAAAAAATCCGGCAGTAACTGACATTTCGGTTTAAGACTTTTGCTTAAGAACGGCAAATATTATCCCAGAGGTGGAGTTCTTGACCCTATCTATATTGTCTAGGAATGCACTAAAATCAATTGCAAAAAAGAGGACTATTAAAGCTCTTTTCGATACTACAATGTCATTAATTTTTAGCAAAAAAGTCGATTAGTCAAGAACTGATTTATACTATCCTAGTTTGTATTGAATACATGAGTTTGATATAAATATTTCGACAATGTTTTTCGGATTTCATACGACATTCATAACATACGACAGGACGTTTACATGTGTCATTGGGAGAGCTTGTACTTAGTTACAACATATATCTTTATGATACCTGTAATTGTGTTTTAAGTTTTTATAGATCGATTTGTCAAATAAAATGCAGTTTGACAGTAATATAACATATTAATGTCCAGTTGAAACCTGAGTTACTTGTTTGATACTTATAGTTCTAACTCTTTTTAATTTATTATTTTAGGAAATGCAAAGACCGTGCGCAACGACAATAGCTCTCGATTTGGCAAGTTTATGCAAGTTTGTTTTGATACAAACAATTGTATTAAGGGCTGCGTTATTCAAGATTACTTACTGGAGCAGTCACGTATAACTTTCCAAAGTGCTGGCGAAAGGAATTATCACGTGTTATATCAACTTGTTGCACAAGGTCAATATAAACCAGAGATGATGAAGGAATTTCATTTGGAGCCAGTAGCATTTTACCGCTACTTGAATGTAAATGGAACTAATAACGTAGATGTAAAGTTCGAATCCAAAAAATTTGAAGCTCTCACAATGGCTTTTACAGTATTACAAATTCCTCAAAATTCTATTGACGGCATACTAAAGGTATTAAGTGCAATACTATGGTTAGGTAATCTGGAATTTTCGGATGTCGACGGAGAACGATGTGAATTATATGATCAAGACCAAAACATATGCCAAATAATCTGCAAGTTGTTGAGTCTTAATTATAAGGAGTTATTACAGGTTCTACTGAAACGACAAATTAACGTTCGCGGTAATGTAACAGAAATACCTCACAGATTGCAAGAGGTAATGTAGTTTTTCTGAATTTACTAACTTTAATAAAAAAAAATAAACATTAAAATTTTCTTATATTTAAGGCTCGTGAGAATCGTCATGCCATGTCAAAAGCTCTTTATTTAAAAACCTTTAGTTGGCTTGTTTTAAAAATCAATAGCTGTACAAACCCAGGTCAAGACAATAAACGTTTCCTAGGTGTTTTGGATATTTTCGGATTTGAAAACTTCAAGAAAAATTCCTTTGAGCAATTATGTATAAATTACACAAATGAAAAACTTCACAAGTTTTTTAATCATTACGTATTTACGTTCGAACAAGAAATTGTAAGTATATACTAAATATAAATAAGTCATATTAAAAAAACTTATATGTGGTAAAAACGTAAAATTTAGGAGGGTCATTTTACATTTGAATCGGTTAATTTCAGCCGATCCCACTTTAAGGCTTTAGTAACACGAATGGGTATTTGTTCACTTCCGATCATCGTTTAGGAAAAAAAATCATTAAATATATAAAATACCAAAACTCAGAATTAAATAAAAATTTAGTTCATTAACTAATAAAATATCTAGTCAATAAATATCTAGTGATGTATGTAGTATGGAAGTAATGAATGTGGTGATTTAAGCCAAATTCAAATATTGAAATATAATATTGAATTCAAAAACGAATAGAAGCAAACAATTGGCCCACCTTTTGGAATCAATGTCTTCCTATCGGCATGAAACTTGCACCAAGGTAAGTCCTATTGGATTTCGACATTTCGATTTTATTCGAGACTGTTTGGAATCAGCGTTGCCTAATGTGGCAATTTGAGCCATTTTGGAAGCCATGCGATTTTGCTGCCCCTTGTTGCTACTTTCCACAACTCGAAATGTGTGTATTGCTTTTTAAAGATACACGTATTCTTTTTTCTGGGGTTATGGGTTGATTTCGGGGAAAAAAGAGCTATAAATTATTTGGTTATAACCTGGCGTTTACGCTAGGTAGTACACTACTAGTACTCGTAGCAGTGTGCACACAGGCTGCGAAGACAACGTCCAAACAGTCGCGATGCACAGGTCTGAAATGCACATATTACACCCAGTCTTGCGAAAATTTGGCACATTTCATTAGGATTGATCAGTAACTGAAAATGCTTCGTACAATAGCCTGCACAACTGTGTGCTTTTAGGATAAAAATGCCAACAATTGGGAACTTTTGTAAAATGTATCAAGTAAGCCGTAAATGAGCCGCGATTGTCGCGGTACTTTTGAAGGTCATATGAGTACCAAAGTTTAAAATTTTACAACAAACCCAACGAATCCATATGAAATTATTTTTTAAATCTGGATATATTAAGAACCCTGTTCGTGACTTCAAGGAGCCCAAAAGCCTAGTTTCAGTTGTCTCATCTTCACACCCAGTAGAGCAGTGTATAATATAGTCTGCCATGCCAGACTTTTGATGTTAGGATGTTTTATATACCATTCACGCAAGAGAATATTAAATTTGTCATTCCGTTTTTAGCACCACGATTTGATCGGATACCCTTTAAAGTATATATAATCTTGATTGTCGTTATATTCTGAGACGATCTAGCCAAGTCCGACCGCGTTTTCTGAAACCACGATATCTTTCAAACGGATCAACCTAGTCATCTGAAATTTAGCATGATGCTGGCTTATGGTCACAAGCTGTTTGGCATTGTAAATGGGCGAAATCGGCACAGGAGGGAAAAGTGTTTACGTTTTTAAATACCTGAAAAAAGAGCTAAGCTGCTGAAAGGCTAGGCTCAAGTGTAGAGTCTTATAACTTTCACGTAAAGTCACATAACCTATAAACAAAATGCGACATAGATCATAGAAATCGATTAACGCGTTCTGCATTTATTTACGCAATCGCGTTGAAGATTGCTCTACGCACAGTTCGAAGACTATACACAAAGGGTAATTCTCATTAATAAAAATGAGTCTCCCGTATAAGTCATTTGATTTGTGGCCGAAGTAATCGTTGCCAAAGACTGCTGAAGAAAAACCTTGGCGGGTTTAGAAACAGCTGTACAGTCTGCCTGGCAACCGTAGCAAATACATTTCACCAATTTCTTCTTTTTAAGTTGATTCTGAAAAAGAAACAACATAAAGGTCTCGAACCAGAATAAAAAACTGCTCAAGTCATGAAAATGTAATTATTAATTTTTCTCAATTTATTTCAGCAAAATCGAACTAGTCGTTCTCGAGTTATGTCACACTACGTTTTTGCCAACATTTTACAACTAAGCGAAAAAACATCAAGATAAGGAAAAAATGTAAAAGGTCATAAAAAAAAACTGGCACATACGAACGCAAAACTCTTTGAGGTTTTTAATATACTGACCTAGTACCATCACTCTGAATTGGAATTTCTCACACCCCAGACAATAACCCTAAAAATGTTCCACAGTGATATTAGCCAATATTCCTGTAGCACGCAACTTAAGAATTTGCAATAAATTCGAACCCTAATTCAGGAAGATGACTTTGTTGTTTTTGGTTGAAAATAACAGCGGAAGCACGGAGTTTAACCGGCCTTATTGCTCGTCGGTGGGGTAGGTTCTTGCTGACTTTCAACTTAGAGTTGCTACTTTAAAAATTTATATTTACGTGCTTCGGGTATAAGCAAAAGAAAGAAACTACAATAAAAAGAAAAGAGCAAGCCATTATCCAAACAAGAAAAGTGCTAGAGATGTAAATGCACTAAGCCCGCCCAACCTGTCTACCTAACATCCAAAATTAATTTGTTTGGTAGACCCACTGATAGGATCCCCTAATTAAACCTCCGACCGCCCTTAAGAAATCCGACCAATAGATTGAATCTAGTACATAATGTAACTTTTATTCAGGGAACAATCGCAATACAAATTCATTGTTCTTAACACTAATTGAAATTTTAGATTTTAACTAAATTAACGCTAATACTAATTTTCTGACGAGACATACGAAAACGAATTGAAAACATTAGATTATATTTTCACGAAAACACAATTTCGAATCATCGAAATTTATATACAAAAAACTAAATGAAATATTGAAAGGGAAAAATGCTACAACCGGACGGCATGTGAAATGATCATTAATCAATCAATCATAACCAAAAGCAAAGCAAATCATGGAACGACTCAAATTGCTTTAAAGTCTTTTGATTCTGAAATAGAATTATAAAATCTGAAAGAATATGGGATTTATGCTTAAGCGCAGTGTTCACTCAAAACGTGATCCATAGGCATACACTCAGAAATGGAACCAGAGAGAAAAGAAAATATTACGCAAAGTCTATATTGCTCTAAATGTAGGACAAGATCGTTTGAATTAAACATGCAAATAAGTAGCGGGATTAGTTTTATGTATCGACAAGGGAAGGAAGGGAAGAGATTGATTCGCAGCAAGGCTTTTCAAACTTTACGCTGTTAATGTTATATTAATTACTTATTGCATGTTTAACACCAACCAGCAATAAAAATAAAAAAAAATTATTCAAAAATTTCAATATTAATATATAGAGAAAAAAATTAACTATGCTGGCATATAATGCAAGAAAAATATTAGAAATTTAGTTCATCCACTCTGCGATAGAGACTGTGGATCCAGAGAGGAATGACGTAAGCACAAATTCCAACTACTTCATTCCACTCTGAACCATCAATTCTCAAAGCAGAATAACTTAGTAATTTTTTTAAAATTCAAATGTAAATTAATTAATATTTATGTTTCTGGTACTGGAAGAAATGCTATTTGGGGGGTGGGGGTGGAGGGAAGAAATGTGTGTCTGTTGCGTGTATTTTCAGGATTCACCAAAATTAATACAATTTTTTTTTCTTTCTTTTTTTGTTTGATTCCCTATTACTGGCTTTGCTGTGTTTAATTAATTTAATTGACAACGATTTATTTTGTTTTAGCACTTTCTACTTTCTTATTTTCTTTCAGTATTTTTTCCTTTCTTTAAGTATTTTAAATTTTTTCCGAGTCTCTTTATAATTTGAATTTTCTTTAAAAAAAAAACTTAAATTTATTCTATTTTTTTCCTTTTTTTCTAGACAATAAAATATTAGAAACCCTTTTTTTGTATTTTTTTTTAACTGTTTGATGCTCTTTTGTAACCGGACCAAAACTGGATTTTACTAATTTTTCACTTTAATCCGACGTTGCATTTCTAAGTGGTTGACTGGTGACACAGCGGGTATAAGAAGCAAACTAATTCCACGATTTTTCTTTCGTCTTTGATAATGCCCTCTGCCCAGTCGAGTGTATGGACAAAGCCAGTTTTTCTGTGAGAGTAGCAGAGCTTGAGTAAAAACCTGATAGCAAAATGGGTACCGTTAGTGGATGTCATTATTATAAGAGAAACTTTGCTTATGCTTACCAGCTTTATATCAATAGAGACAATAAATTTGCTCCAACAAGATAATCGTCAGGGATTTAATTTGAGGTGAGGAGCCCAATAAGCACTCAATTCAATGCTGTGGCCAGAACCAGGCCAACGACCGTCAATACGGATTCAATTTGACATCTATTAGCTAAATTACAAGCTCATGGTCTTTCATAATCCGTATTAAAATCTATAAAAATACTACTAAAACTTGGTTATATCTTATGTCACAAAAAATAAAGTCCACTTACATTTCGTTTCCAAGCACAAAACTTTAAATCGTTAAGAAAAATTTAAGCTAGTGGATTGTTCTTAAACAGGATAAAATTCACTTTCTTCTTAGATGTTTGCAGTAGAAAAGGCAGGCAGAAATGACCGAAGTGCATTTTCTACAAACATATAAAGCCTCGGTTAATTTTAGCCGTTCCCAACCGATATGCGTCATTAGCGGTGCAATAATACACGAACGTATAAATGACATTGTTCATGCCTTTTACTTCTGCTTTAAACAAAAAGAAGAAAGTTTTCTCTTTAAACAAACAGAAGTAAGAAGATCCAGCAAACGTATCTTGTACACCAACCAGAAGCAAAACTATATCATGATATACAAATTTGTCATATTATAATATGAATGCTCCCTTACACAATAAAGTGCATATCGTACGTGGCCACATCCGTGTCTCATACCAATGTTAATGCAAGTTTTATCTTTACATTGGGCAGCCAAACAAAGACATACACATGAAATAGCGCACGATTACCAAACTTACTAACACAAACATTTTTTTTTTTTTTATATAAGCTTTATTTGAATTATTGAATCTGCTCCAAAGGAGCCTAACAATAAGTATACGAATCTTAAGTATAATTCAATAATGAAACCTAGTATGGATTTCTTGTAATGTGGGTCTCTGCTAATTGGCAGGAATTTTAATTAATTTGGTCAAAATAGTATATAACTGGTATGGATCACACGTGAGGATTTTAAACCTGGTTTGGCTTAAACCTCGTGATAATGGTCCAGAGGACCCTTACAGTCATTTACTGAGTGTTCGCGATATTATGTAGAGTGAAGAACTCTAGTTATGTATGTATAACGGATAACTCTAGAATAGCAGAGTGGACGACGTAATTTGGGTTTTGTAGGTTTTTCGCGTTGACTGTTTTAAGGATCACGTATGAGAGCATTTAAGCCACGTGACGTAGAATGAAGGATTCTACACAGTCTTTTTTGATTGTTCGTCCGCGATTGATATTGACTGTTTTAAAGATCACGTATAAGAGCGTTTAAGCCACGTGACGTAGAAAAGGATTCTACACAGTCTTTCGGGCGCGTGTGTTCGCGATTACTGTTACGGATGAAGATTAGAAAACACGGCGTTCGTTTCTCCGAAGTCTTAAAGATCTGGGACTGCACAATAATTGTCTAGCAAGTATGTTATCATGACGTTCGAGCTTCTCTTTGTGCTTTATATTGATTTTTTGAATTGTCTCTTTAACGAGAGGTATTTTCAAGTAACTTTTAAATAACTTTTAAATCGCTACTGGTCTGTTAGTCTGACATTCAAAGTACCCTGGAAATTTATCATATTGTTGCTATTCATTTGACATCTGAACATCGACAAGCGCCACTACAAATACCCCCCACAAAAATCAGGTTTACGGCACGTAAGAGCGGGAAATCTGATACCGCTTGGAGATTGAAATCATTGCCGGATATCCTTAGCGTGATAGTTTCCGATAACCTTACCTTGTAAATCCTCGAGTTCATAATAGGATTTACCAAGTTTTTTCCGTACCCTAGCCTTCACGAATGTCGGACCCAACTTAGCACTATAACCTTGCTCAAAGTTGCTTAGACGAAAATTTCGCCGAAACACTTCCTGACCTACATTAAACGAAACTTCGCGCGATCTAAGATTGTAGGCTTTCTTATTGCGCTCAAACTGCTTACGCATGAAATTTACGGCTTTCCCTCGTAATAGATCCATAGAATCAGAGCGGTCAAATTGCACTGAGCGGTCATCCATCATGTTTAAATATCTCAACAGTTGGTAGGTTGAACCATTTGTCACTATGTGTTGTCCAAATGCCATACAATACGGTGAGTTGCCAACAGATTAGTGTACTCTCGATGGTAAGGCACACGAGATCTTGCTCAAATTCTCATCCCAATCTTTTTGATCTACCTTAACGTAAGATTTTATAGCACCGAGTATTGACCTATTAACCCGCTCGGATGCACAATATTTGGCCAGAAATAATACCTAATCCTCTCCCACGTCTTGTTTATTCCATAATGAGATGATAAAAGATCATCGTGATGTTTTTGTAAGACATCTGGAATTAATGCTTTCGGAATCCATTACTTCCAGGCCATATCATCAGTCGTCTTCTCCCCAACGGCGTGTTCTGTACGTCTATATAAATATCCATCAATTATCCTAAGGTCGGGAGTGGAATTGATATTATTTTGAACCCTTCTAAGAAGGCTTTGTATTCTTTTGACTGAAAATGTGCAGACTGCAGGTCTACAAAAACCCCACGGTCAATCACTACTTCGGACAAACAAAAGACCTCGGAAAGATCATCAGAGCTAATGCGGGAAAGTGTATCAGGAACGACATTTAACGACCCATTTCTGTGCTCAATCTTAAAACGATACCCCTGAAGCTTTAAAGCCCATCTTGCCAGCCGGGTGCTTAAATCAGATTGGGACATGAGCCACTTAAGTGAAGCGTGATCAGTAATCACAGTGAACTCATGACCCTCGATATAAGCCCTGAACTTTTTAATGCTCAGCATTGCTGCCAAGCATTCTTGTTCGGTGACACTATAGTTGCGTTGGGATTGGTTGAGTTTCTTAGACATTAATGCTATCGGAAACTCTTCACCTTCCGCATTTTTTTGCACCAACACACTTCCTATTCCTGTTTTACTGGCATCACAGTGTATATAAAAAGGCTGTGAGAAATCAGGGCTATGTAAAACAGGGGCTGTGCTCAATATGGTCTTCAATTATTCAAAACCTTTCTGGGCCTCATCGCTCCACATAAATTTTCGGTTGAGCTTAAGCAAATCAGTCAAGGGGTTCGAAAGAGGTGCGTAGTTCCTAATAAACTTTCGATACCAACCTGACATTCCTAAGAAACGTCTGACTTGTTTAACAGACCTCGGCGTCGGAAATTCAGTAATGGCCGAAACTTTATCCAGGTCTGTCTGAATAACCCCGTTTCCCACTACATGGCCTAAATATCGGACCTCTGTCACACAAAATTTGCTCTTTTCAACATTTATTGTCAAACCTGCTGTTCGCAAGCACGTAGCCACTTCCTGTAACACCTCTGTATGACGCTCGAATGTAGCAGACACGACTAAAAGGTCATCGAGATAAACAAACACTTCGGTTCTGAGCGTTGCCGGAATTACCCTGTCCATTAGCCTGCACATTGTCTGTGGCGCATTGCACAGACCGAAGGGCATTACCTTGACATGGTAAAGCGGTCTCCCAGGAACCGTAAACGCAGTTTTATCTCTCGATGACGGATCCAGCGGTATTTGCCAAAAAGCATCTTTCAAATCAATGCTGCTTATGAGGCAGACGGCTAAAAATGCCGTCTATTTGAGAAAGTGGATACGCGTCACCTAATGTCACTAAGTTCAGTTTCCTGCTGTCTAAGCATAGTCTGTTCTTCCCCAGCTTCCTGTGCAACACTACCGGAGAAGACCACGAACTATTCGACTCCTCTATTGCTAACATCCAATCTAATTCATCATAAATTAATTTCTCGACTGCAGGAGAGACCAAAAATTGTCGTTGCTTTATCGGCCTCACTTCACCAGTGTCAATTTCATGGCACAATAGATTTGTTCTACCGAGTCCTTCCTTTGCAAACGAGGGAAATAAATTAATTACATGTCGTAATTGAAACTGCTGCTGTGAAGTAAGTTCTCTCTGAACAGAAATCTCGCTAATGAAAGGGGATAATGCAGGCAAAAGTGAAGAAGAATGTAACGTAGGTGGCAGTAGTTCATAAACTTTCCAGATATCCATTCCCAAAATTAAGTTCTGTGATAAGCTAGGAACAATATATAACTTAATTGGCTTCAATTTATCCTGAAACGTAATGCTTGTTTGTATAATTCCAACCACATTCTGGTGTTTGCCATCGGCTGTCTTTACAGTCGTGTCAAGTTTCCTGAAAGGAACACCTGAAGCAAGATAATCTAATGCTGCCTGAGATCATAGACAGGAGACTGAAGCACCAGGCTTATCGAAGATGGAAACTCTTTTTGCAGCATTTAACATTTTTCCAAAAATTACGAATCCGACGACTTGATCTGGACATTGGAGGGTTTTTATTAAAAATACGAGCTCGTGCCTCATAATAACTTTTCACACGCACGTGAAATGGTATTAAAGGATGCAAACCTTCATTAGTGTTGGGAAGATTTGAGAAATCAATTGGAAAACTGTTCTTATTTCTAGTATTGGAAAAAGTTGAGTCGCTGTTGGTATTGTCTGTTGTGGGTCTGGCTAGAGTTTTATTTGGTTCTAAAAAAGGTTTGTTATCTGGGCGTACGAGCAATTTTATTTCGTTTTCTGTGCTTATTGATAATGCTTGTTCTTGGATGTACCTCTGGTACTTTCGCTTGGAAGTTTTTTGAATTAGCAAGACATTTTCGACAATTAGGCTTATAAGTTTGTGCTGCCCCACAACCATAACAGAAAACTGTGCGCTCAGCGACACAATCTTGATAACGGTGACCTGCATTTCGGCAATTCCAGCATATAAGATAAATTTCAGAGACAACTTCCTCAAATTGAAGAATTTCTGGTGTAGCCTCTGCAACTACACCCACCTCTGACAAACGCTTTTGAAATTGGGAAGACTTATTGATGCCAAGGTTGGTACCATGTTTCCTACGCATGTCTTGTAGAAAGAAATCGCGACGGCGACATATGCCACGTAATTGACTTACTGTTTCAACGGTCATATTTAAAATTTCATGCTGAATTTCCGGTAGCAGGTTACGCATTAAAATCTCTACTAATGTTCTATCACTCAACGGTTCATCAAGCCTATCCACCAGATCAATTACCGATTCATAAAAGTTATCAAAGGTTTCATTTGATTTATGTTTTCTATCTCTAACCAGTTCTCTTATATCTATATCTGTTCGGGAATCTTTGCATAACAAGATTTCTATTTGAGGGAGCTTGATGTATTGGTTGGTCAGTACGAGGAGGATGTGTCAAATTAAGTTTGGCTAGGCTTGCTTCTACACTTCGTTCCACCAGTGTCGAAAGTCGATCTGACAATGCTGTCAAAAGTTGTGATTGCTGTTCAGCGATAACTGATGTTACAATGTCTTTTATATGGTTAACATCAGAAGAAAACTGCGATGTTTCAGTTCCCTCTAAAATGTTTTGATTTGGATTGGATGTTGGGACATTGGCAGGTCTGAGAGAATCATAATTCCTAGCCTTAGATGATAATCTTGTCATTCTCGGTGATAATTGTTTTTGGCTAATCGCTGACGTTGATGCTGAAACGTCTTTAGTAATTTTTAAACCACAATCAGGACAATTTGATTTCGTGCGTACATAATTACTTATGCAAATCTTGTGAAATTTATGCTTGCAGATTGTTTGAGTCGCGTATCCGATTTCGCAGTGATAGCTGTATCGCAAATGCTACATAATGATTCAATAGCTGCAGCAGCTATCGCAGATGGAATATCCCCGGTGCTTCGTTGGACAGACATTTTATAACCAAATCGCAACAAAAAGGAAAATTAATTAAATATTTATACCTTATAGGACAAGTTAACTTTCAAATAATACTCAAAAATTAAGTTTTTGAAATCAATAAAAAAAATAGGAAAAACAAGAAAAATATTAAAAATATCGAAAAAAAACCAAATCTGATATTCTGATAAATATGGAATCAGGTCGTATTCCTCGCTGCGGCCGAGTGAACAATTGGGGACAAAGTAAACAAAAATGTTAATGATAAAGCAGAAAGTAAAGAAGATACAAAGAATGAGTTTAATTAAAATTTACAATGGGTTGGAACGTCCTCCATAACATTCAAATTTTCCAATTGCAAAATCAGAAGGGTAAAACAATTCGATAACATCATGAAGCTTTGGTTTGTTCCAGATACATAGAATCTAAAAGCAAAATTCGCATACCAACACAATGTATAGAAAAGCCGTACTTTAATAGAAAAGATGTACATAGTTATATTTCAACAACTGGTTATATTCAGTAGCACTTCTGCATTTGCTGAAATATAAATTCCAAAGAAATTGAAATACACTAAAAAAATCAGAAAAATGTTTTGAAATAGGCATTGCAAACTAAAAGGAGTAAATGAAAAGAAAGAGTTTGATTACAACAGATAAGGATGTCATCTATATCATTATTATATTCCAATTGTAAAAAGTAGAGGGTAAAACGTTCTGATATAATTTTGTTGTACTGTTAAATCTTATGTATAATCACTCCAAACATTTAACTCGCACCAGAACCTTATCAAAAAAAAAAACATATTACGAAAGTATAGTAGGTCTAGATAACTCCACAAACCAGCTATGTTTAGTAGCACTTCTGCGTTTACCAAAACATAGATTCTATTGAATATGAATTACTACAAAGTAGTAGAGTAGGGAAAAAACCTTAAAGGAAAGAAGAAAATTTGAAGCTAAGCAACCATTATACGAGTTCTTATGTTATCTGACTTCCAAAGTCAAACCACAAAAATATAGCAAATGAATGCCAATTTTTCATTGCTCAGGCCCCACGTTGGGCGCCATTTAATGTAGCATGCAACTTAAGAATTTGCAATAAATTCGAACTATAATTCAGGAAGATGAATTTGTTTTTTTGGTTGAAAGTAACAGCGGAAGCACGGAGTTTAACCGGCCTTATTGCTCGTCGGTGGGGTAGGTTCTTGCTGACTTTCAACTTAGAGTTGCTACTTTAAAAATTTATATTTACGTGCTTCGGGTATAAGAAAAAGAAAGAAACTACAATAAAAAGAAAAGAGCAAGCCATTATACAAACAAGAAAAGTGCTAGAGATGTATATGCACTAAGCCCGCCCAACCTGTCTACCTAACATCCAAAATCAATTCGGTTGGTAGACCCACTGATATGATCCCCTAATTAAACCTCAGACCGCCCTTAAGAAATCCGACCTATAGATTGAATCTAGTACATAATGTAACTTTTATTCAGGGAACAATCGCAATACAAATTCATTGTTCTTAACACTAATAGAAATTTCAGATTTTAACTAAATTAACGCTAATACTAATTTTCTGACGAGACATACGAAAACGAATTGAAAACATTAGATTATATTTTCACGAAAACACAATTTCGAATCATCGAAATTTATATACAAAAAGGTTAAATGAAATATTGAAAGGGAAAAATGCTACAACCGGACGGCATGAGATATGATCATTAATCAATCAATCATAACCAAAACAAAGCAAATCATGGAACGACTCAAATTGCTTTAAAGTCTTTTGGTTCTGAAATAATAAACATCTGAAAAAACGTGGGATTTATGCTTAAGCGCAATGTTCACTCAAAACGTGATCCATAGGCATACACTCAGAAATGGAACCAGAGAGAAAAGAAAATATTACGCAAAGTCTATATTGCTCTAAATGTAGGGCAGGATCGGGAAGAAATGTGTGTCTGTTGCGTGTATTTTCAGGATTCACCGAAATGAATACATTTTTTTTTCTTTCTTTTTTGTTTGATTCCGTTTTCCTGCTTTGCTGTGTTTAATTAATTTAATTGACAACGATTTTTTTTGTTTGAGCACTTTCTACTTTCTTATTTTCTTTCAATATTTTTTTCCTTTTTTTAAGTATTTTTAATTTTTTTCCGAGTCTCGTTATAATTTGAATTTTCTTTAAAAAAAAAACTTAAACTTATTCTATTTTTTTCCTTTTTTCCTAGACAATAAAATTTTAGAAATCCTTTTTTGTATTTTTTTTTAAACTGTTGGATGCCCTTTTGTAACCGGACCAAAACTGGATTTCACTAATTTTTCACTTTAAACCGGCGTTGTAATTCTAAGTGGTAGACTGGTGCAACAGCGGGTATAAGAAGCAAACTAATTCCACGATTTTTCTTTCGTCTTTGATAGTGCCCTCTGCCCAGTCGAGTGTATGGACAAAGCCAGTTTTTCTGTGAGAGTAGCAGAGCTTGAGTAAAAACCTGATAGCAAAATGGGTACCGTTAGTGGATGTCATTATTATAAGAGAAACTTTGCTTATGCTTACCAGCTTTATATCAATAGAGACAATAAATTTGCTCCAACAAGATAATCGTCAGGGATTTAATTTGAGGAGCCCAATAAGCACTCAATTCAATGCTGTGGCCAGAACCAGGACAACGACCGTCAATACGGATTCAATTTGCCATCTATTAGCTAAATTACAAGCTCATGGTCTTACTTAATCCGTATTGAAATCTATAAAATACCACTAAAACTTGGTTATCTGTTGTGTCACAAAAAATAAAGTCCACTTACATTTCGTTTCCAAGCACAAAACTTTAAATCGCAAAATTTGCGCTAGCGGATTGTTCTTAAACAGGTTAAAATTCACTTTCTTCTTAGATGTTTGCAGTAGAAAAGGCAGGCAGAAATGACCGAAGTGCATTTTCTACAAACATATAAAGCCTCGGTTCATTTTAGTCGTTCCCAACCGATATGCGGCATTAGCAATGCAATAATACACGAACGTATAAATAACATTGTTCTTGCCTTTAACTTAAAAAAGAAAGTTTTCTCTTTAAACAAACAGAAGTAAGAAGGCAGCCAAACAAAGTCATACACATGAAGTAGCGCACGATTACCAAACTTACTAACACAAACATAACTTTTAAATCGCTACTGGTCTGTTAGACTGACAATCAAAGTACCCTGGAAATTTATCATATTGTTGCTATTCATTTGACATCTGAACATCGACAAGCGCCACTACATTCCAATAAACACAGCCATACGAATAATAATGAAAAAATAAACCAAAATTGCAGAAAATACGAAAATTTCTAGACAACAATTCCTAAAAATTCTAAATTTCTGCCTTGTTGAAAATAATTATTTTGTTTATGGGAGTAACATTTATAGCCAAATTTACGGCATACCAACGGGCAACCCTTTCTCTCCTACTATAGCGGATATAGTACTAGACGACTTACTTGACGCTATTAACGCTATTAACGAAACAGAAACATCTATATAAAATACATAGCCAAATACGTAGATGATATCCTAATAATAATAAAAACAAACAAACGAAGAAGACGATATCCTAAAAACACTCAACAAATATCAACCAGAAATACACTTCACCATTAAAAGGAGACCAGTAATCCATTTTGTATCTAGACACTAAAATTCATCACACAAACGGACAAATAAGATTTGACTGGTATAAAAAAGAGATCTCAACAGGTAGAATCATGAACTATCTCTCAACCCAACCAAAATTACAAATAATGAACACTGCAAAAAGTCTTATTTCAAGAGTCCAAGTGACAAATGTTTTCAAACCAAGATTCCAAAATAAATAACCAAAATACTAAAAGATAGTAGCTTTCCCACAAAATTATTAAATCAACTAATTGCAGAGACAAAAACAGAAATTAGGAACAAGTAGGGTAACCCCAACAACAATGAAAAAGAAGACAACCAGTATTGCAGACAGAAAGAACATGATGACTAACAGACAGAAAGAACATGATGACTACAATACAAACAAATATCGTATGTTATGCCTACAAACCAAACTCAACATTAAGTGCAATATTTTTTTATTTAAAAACTCCAAAAGACAAGCAACAACAATGTTTACGATATATGATGTAAGGGAAATAAAGAACAAAGCTGCGAATTAATATATAAACGGACAACAAAAAGATCACTTGAAACTAGAGTGGGAGAACACAAAGCCGATATCGAAAATGGAAAAGAGCGAACAGCCTTTACACAACATATACTTAACATGGGACACTCATCTGACTTCGAAAATGTCAAATAATTGACAAACAAGGAAAGGAGAAAAAGCGATACATCATAGAAAGTTTGAGAATCCAACAGAAAATAACACACACAATGAGTTTGAAAGAAGACACTGACAACATAAGCGTCTGTTACAGAGTTGCAATAAAATAGCTCTGTAATTAAAAATAAGTTGTCCGTTTAAATGTGTGTTGATACTCGTAATATTAATTGCGTATTTGTAAAGTTAGTCGTGATGTGATAAAACAAAGTCAATGTTTCTGCAAGTTTATAATTTTGTACATGTAAAGTACAAAAATGTAATTGGTTTTTTTATATAATTAGACGAACCCCTTGAAGAACTCAACAAATAATTGACAAAACGTCGGGATGAAGAAAATAAAAAGGAATTTTTATGTACAACAATTTAGGTCTAAATAGCTTAAAAAATCAACAAAACAAGCCCATTTATGTTGCATATTGTGTTCATTTACTTTTAAATAGTTCTTAAGCCAATGCAATTGAGTTCCTTTTGTTAAACTAAAGCCAATAAATTTTAGTCCATTTTGTTAGAATTAACCCTAGAACACACATCCAGGTACAAATGTATCCACTTGCAACTTTGCAGTGCTGTAACTCAGGAACGGCTTAACTTAGGGCATAGAGATTTCGAATCTAGGAAATATAAGTAATTTCTAACCTGTAAAGGTTATTTGATCCAATTCGGATCAATGGTTCAGAAGCTACGACCTTCCAAACACCTACGTAAACACACACCTGTATACGTTTGTAGCACACCAGTTTATATTTAAAAAAAAGGCAACAAACCATTTTATAGTGTGTTTAAATTATATTATTTTATTTGAAAAATTAAAATTATTTAATTACATATTACAAATATGAATTATCGTTACATATTATGCAGTCGGTATTAGTGTCCGAATGTTCAAAACACATTGGCATCTTACATTTGCCGCACAGATTTCTGGTTCTGCTATGCCGCACAGTGGCTAAAAATCGTTTTTCGTTGGCCAAAATTCTGTAACTTTTGAACCGATCAAAACATTTAAGTTATTTTTTTAATGGATAGATACATATTTAGTTCAGCTTGACTCAGTCTAATTACATTAAAATTGATTGAGGACTTTTTAAGGAATTCTAGGTCAAAGTTAAACTTTTGATTTTTTTTTCACTTTTAGAGTGAAATGTGGGTTTATTATTTTTTTATTTATAAATCAAATTAATATTTGGATTTAATAATAATTATAAATATTTTTTGTAATAATGGAATTTTTTTTGTTAAAATCAAAAAAATTTTTAGACTAAAAAAAAAGTAGAATCAACTGGAGATCTTGCTATTATTACAGAAAAATTAAAAAATTTTTGCTGCCAAATTTGTAAATTTGTTTACACTCAAAGAATATTTACACTTATAAAAAGCGGTAACTATATTATCTAAAAATCTTGCTATTAGTACCGAAAAATTTATTATTTTTTGCTGTCAAATTTGATAATTTTAAAAAACATTTTTAAAATAAAACTGCAATAGATTTTAATAGCATTTATAACAAGGGCAGGTTCTGTTTATTATTATTTTTTACTAATACTATGTTTTTCGTACTTAAATGACAATGAAAGGCAATTCTAATTATTATTTATTTTACTCAAATATTGATTGCAAATATTCCATATTTTGTTCTGTGCTATTTCTGTGCTTTATTAGTGTTTTTGGCTTCTTCATCTTAATCCCGATGTTCCACTTTCCATTGATTCCGAATACTAGAGATGACCAGATCTGACGTTGCGAAAAATATATTAAATAGATCTTCATTTGTGAAATTTCGTGAATTTCGTGCGCCCTCTGATAGTTCTCCAAGTGGCACCAAATAATATTTAATGACATCTTCTCCATGGTAAAGGATTTTGTGAACTTTTGCAGACATATTTCTCCATGGGTAGTTGGTTCTAAATATTTTTGCAGTTTCCTTTGCATAATCTCCAAATTTTCTAGAGTCAATTTCGTCATTGCACACAAGTACTTCTAGGATTATTTTAATCTGAAAATAAGGCTTAAGTCCACTCATGTTATTTCAGATACTGTTTCTGGATCTGAAAAGAATTTTCATGCGGTATTGTCATCATTTGTATTGCCTGACCCTTGTTTTTGCTGATATATAATCAATCCAAATTCCCGATATTCGTCTTGAACATGTTTCTTTTTTGATTTTCTTTAATCTGTGTTGTTTTCGTTGTTTCTTATTGATCCTGAAGACCCGAACTTCAAATCATAACTGATTTTTAGTATGTGCTCCATAAATCGTATTCTTGCATGTAGTGGTGATAATCCAAATTCATATACATCGGTATTATCTAATGATTTTGTCGGGACTTGATTTAATTGGGTTGATGTTGCTTGGCATATAATGCAGCTGGATACAGCCTTCGTGTTAGTCAAAGCCTGACCTTCTTTTCCATCAATCCTTGTCAGCACTAGTTGGTAGCTTACTTCAATTTTCTGCCCATCTAACTGTAATTATAATGGCTGTAGTGTTTTGGGCCTTGATATCACTAACTTCTTTCTTAATGGCATCATGAGTTTCTATTTGAATTCAAATTTAATTGGCCTGCAGTATTTCGTAGAAGATGGTGAATCATTTTTCCAAATATCTATTGTTTGCGTTCTACTAGTCGAAGCTCTAAATCTTCCAAAATCTTTTTCAATCGCAATGGAACAAATGATACCATGAACATATCTGAGTCCGAAATATTTCCACATACAACATGTTTGTATTGTTTTTGTCCCGAAGAACCATCACATCCCCATTTACAAAAAGAATTAATTTTGTGTTTCCATATTTCTTTAACTCATTTCCTGCTATTGATTGTAGCAAGCGTTCGGCCGTGTGACCAAGTAGAGATTGTAATTGTACCTCTGCCGAAATTGGTGTGATTATAATAGTGTCCTTTGATGGCAAACAGTCCATTATAGCAGCGGTTATGTGATGATATGCTGGATATAAATTTGAGCCCTTTTCAATCGCACGGAATCTGAGCTGAATATATTGCTGATTTGTTAATTTTATATCCAGAAATAATGCTACTGTCTCCACATTTGTGAACTGTTTTGCATCGCTTGGAGTTGGTATACTTTTAAGAATCCGTTTTGTTCTCACTGGACTTGTTTTAACAACTTTTTCAATGATATTCACTTTTGTAAATTGGTTCTGTGATCGTAATTGATGTAGACAAGGTTCTTTTATATTTGTCAAACCAATTTCATCGTTAACATCTTTAAGTTTCCGCCTCTTAGATCTATCGCTGCAGTTGTCCAATGATTTGCGTAGTCTTCCAGCCTTATCTTGCTTTGCTGTTTCTGCAACGACAGTAAATTGGCCTTCTAACCAGTTTGCACTTTTTATATAAAACTTTTGTTTACTGTAGCTAACTTTTTTGTAGCGTTTTTTAGCGCTTTGACGAAATAAGATATGTGTTCTTGTATTTCGGTGCTACACGAATTTAAGTTAATTTTATTTTAACGTAACTAAGAACATCTTCCTGGTTATTGTTTCTAAAATGCTCTTTGACCAGTTCTTTATAACTAGCTCTCCATATTTTTCTAAATATTTTTATTTGCGTCAGTTATGTTTTATCACTTTCGAATATACGTCCGTACACTTTAAGGATTAACTTATTACTGAGTAAACACTTATCGAATCCGTAATTGTATTTAAATACTACCTGCATACCAGGTAGTACTTAAATTGAACAAAACTGCACTTGTTACCAAGACCTTAATATCAGGTAAAACTAATTAGTATCTCGCCAATATGGGTTGTTTTTATCTTTAGTGTTTTAATGTTGCGATCATTGACAGACTTATAAAATTGTTTATGAATTTGGTTGACCCTAACATTTGATAACAGGTAAATTTAGAAAGAGATCATATGTCTACTGTAGAACCTATTGTGATAATTTTATGACTTATTTTTTTGCTGATCAAAACAAAGCCATAAAACCCTTTCGCAGGTATTATATATAATTATTTCATTATAAGCTATAAAATACCAAAAGCACATATTTAATACACTAATAATTTATGTTTTCTATCTCTAACCAGTTCTCTTATATCTATATCTGTTCGGGAATCTTTGCATAACAAGATTTCTATTTGAGGGAGCTTGATGTATTGGTTGGTCAGTACGAGGAGGATGTGTCAAATTAAGTTTGGCTAGGCTTGCTTCTACACTTCGTTCCACCAGTGTCGAAAGTCGATCTGA
Source organism: Hydrotaea diabolus (assembly GCA_963513945.1). Taxonomy (NCBI): domain Eukaryota; kingdom Metazoa; phylum Arthropoda; class Insecta; order Diptera; family Muscidae; genus Hydrotaea; species Hydrotaea diabolus. The sequence continues at coordinate 35,891 of CAUPSE010000022.1, forward strand.
CAATGCTGTCAAAAGTTGTGATTGTTGTTCAGCGACAACTGATGTTACAATATCTTTTATATGGTTAACATCAGAAGAAAACTGCGATGTTTTAGTTCCCTCTAAAATGTTTTGATTTGGATTGGATGTTGGGACATTGGCAGGTCTGAGAGAATCATAATTCCTAGCCTTAGATGATAATCTTGTCATTCTCGGTGATAATTGTTTTTGGCTAATCGCTGACGTTGATGCTGAAACGTCTTTAGTAATTTTTAAACCACAATCAGGACAATTTGATTTCGTGCGTACATAATTACTTATGCAAATCTTGTGAAATTTATGCTTGCAGATTGTTTGAGTCGTATCCGATTTCGCAGTGATAGCTGTATCGCAAATGCTACATAATGATTTAATAGCTGCAGCAGCTATCGCAGATGGAATATCCCCGGTGCTTCGTTGGACAGACATTTTATAACCAAATCGCAACAAAAAGGAAAATTAATTAAATATTTATACTTGGTAGGACAAGTTAACTTTCCAATAATACTCAAAAATTAAGTTTTTGAAATCAATAAAAAAAAATAGGAAAAACAAGAAAAATATTAAAAATATCGAAAAAAAAACCAAATCTGATAAATATGGAATCAGGTCGTATTCCTCGCTGCGGCCGAGTGAACAATTGGGGACAAAGTAAACAAAAATGTTAATGATAAAGCAGAAAGTAAAGAAGATACAAAGAATGAGTTTAATTAAAATTTACAATGGGTTGGAACGTCCTCCATAACATTCAAATTTTCCAATTGCAAAATCAGAAGGGTAAAACAATTCGATAACATCATGAAGCTTTGGTTTGTTCCAGATACATAGAATCTAAAAGCAAAATTCGCATACCAACACAATGTATAGAAAAGCCGTACTTTAATAGAAAAGATGTACATAGTTATATTTCAACAACTGGTTATATTCAGTAGCACTTCTGCATTTGCTGAAATATAAATTCCAAAGAAATTGAAATACACTAAAAAAATCAGAAAAATGTTTTAAAATAGGCATTGCAAAGTAAAAGGAGTAAATGAAAAGAAAGAGTTTGATTACAACAGATAAGGATGTCATCTATATCATTATTATATTCCAATTGTAAAAAGTAGAGGGTAAAACGTTCTGATATAATTTTGTTGTACTGTTAAATCTTATGTATAATCACTCCAAACATTTAACTCGCACCAGAACCTTATCAAAAAAAAACATATTACGAAAGTATAGTAGGTCTAGATAACTCCACAAACCAGCTATGTTTAGTAGCACTTCTGCGTTTACCAAAACATAGATTCTATTGAATATGAATTACTACAAAGTAGTAGAGTCGGGAAAAAACCTTAAAGGAAAGAAGAAAATTTGAAGCTAAGCAACCATTATACGAGTTCTTATGTTATCTGACTTCCAAAGTCAAACCACAAAAATATAGCAAATGAATGCCAATTTTTCATTGCTCAGGCCCCACGTTGGGCGCCATTTAATGTAGCATGCAACTTAAGAATTTGCAATAAATTCGAACTCTAATTCAGGAAGATGAATTTGTTTTTTTGGTTGAAAGTAACAGCGGAAGCACGGAGTTTAACCGGCCTTATTGCTCGTCGGTGGGGTAGGTTCTTGCTGACTTTCAACTTAGAGTTGCTACTTTAAAAATTTATATTTACGTGCTTCGGGTATAAGAAAAAGAAAGAAACTACAATAAAAAGAAAAGAGCAAGCCATTATACAAACAAGAAAAGTGCTAGAGATGTAAATGCACTAAGCCCGCCCAACCTGTCTACCTAACATCCAAAATCAATTCGGTTGGTAGACCCACTGATATGATCCCCTAATTAAACCTCAGACCGCCTGTTCAAGAAATTATTCAGTTTGAACAGATTTCAAGAATTTAGAAAAGTGAGAAGAAAATGTTTTTGTTATTTACTGTGGTTTCACAAATTTATTTATTATTTCACAGCTAGAATAAAGATTATAATATTATATATTAAGGATACTTATGATGTTTCCTGCTTGACAGTCCAAAAATGAGAGATCGAATTAAGTTTGAATTTAAGCAAGCAAACCGAAGTTTAGCTTAAAATTGTGCAAATAAATAATGTACATAGTGTAATACATTTATACATAAGTTCGCTTCGGCTGCAAGTAATCGAACATGTTCGATGTCACTGACCACCTAAACGACAAACATCAGCATCGATCAAACATGACTTAGATGTGCAGGTGGTCAAACGTACGCATGTTCGAACGATTGTGCGTGCACTTATCTGCTTTCTTCCCATTCTCTGCTCCCACATTTGGTTCGATCAGTTTTACATAGTGTTGAACGTATGGTAAAGAGGGAAGTGGGGGACGCACAAGTGCATCGATGTAACGCATGAAGCTTATGCAGCAGAGAGGAGGGTAGGGACGCACAAGTGCGTCGATGTAACAAAGCGAAGCAAATAAGTACACGCACAAATATATGCGTTGTAAATGTACAGTACTCGGACTTATATTAAAAGCACTTAAATTTAACAATATGAAAGACTTAAAATTATAATAATTATGTGAATAATTTAGATGAGTAAAGATGTGGTTGACGACTTAGGTATTTTCGTCAACATTCTCCCCCCAAAAGGACGAATGTTCTTGAGTGTGGATATCAGTTGAGGACGGCCTATCGTTGGAAGAATTTTAGTCGAGGGTGTACCTCCGCTATGCTTCGACTCACAGCGTGTTCAGTAGGCTCCATCCGGAATATGCATCCACTAGTAGCGTCGTCTTCATACATCCTTTTGGTGGAACGAATTAGTAGTTCATAAATTGGTTGATTAGGGAAGATTTATTTATGCCAGTCTGAGGTGAGTTTTCTGGAAGAAATGATATTTAAGTAATATGCCTTTTTATTATTTTGTTTTAGTTAGAACAATACCACCTTTTTCGTCTGTTCGGCCCTGTATTAAAGTCCTGAATACGACCCAATATCCATTGTCCTGGGCCACATCGCTCGTCTTCGGTAAGAACCAACTCTCCAATGTTTGCATCAGGTCTGCCTTTAAGCCATTTGGGATGGGCTTGAGACGGTTCAGGAGGTACTCGCCGTGCGATCTCTTCCAAAAATGTTGCTTACGTTTCTCTACATTTTTCCAGCGGGTGAGACCATTAATATTCACATCAAGCAGTGATTCCTCCTGTATGCATGTTGTTGGTTTAAATGGTAAATTAGCCATACATTGACCTGATTCTCTTGTTTGTGTGGTTGGTTTGCAGTAGTCTTCACAAATATGCTTTTCCATAGAAAACTTTTGGTTTGTGACTTTCTCTTCTGGATCGCAATGTGATCTGAGAATTGCATTATTAATGTAAACTCTGCTTGCAGGAATGGAATTAGCAGGTCCTGAAAATACCCATCCAAAGTATGTATTTTGGAAGAACAAGTCGTTATGAATAAACGACTCTGATGGGATATTTATTTTTGAACAAACATCCGATCCAAGAATTATATCTATGGAATCGGATTTGTAGTAGAAGGGATCAGCCAAACTATCGGTTTTAATATTTGGCATTGCAATGTGTTTAGATGAAGGGTTTGGTGTGTAGGAAGAAAGACTCGAAAGAACAAGAGCTGTACATGACAGTACTCGCTCATTTTTTCGAGAGCATAAGTCAAGGTTGACAGTATATTTGGATAAGTTTTCACAACCATTTCCAATGCCAATCACTTTACAATGTGACTTAATCTTTTCGAGGCCTAGTAGTTGTACAGTTGATTCTGATATCAAACTGCCCTGAGATCCAGGGTCTAATAGAGCCCGCAAAGAAAACTTACCACGACTAGTAATCACGTTAAGTCTAATCGTGTAAAGCAGAACGGAATTAAAAGATTGAGCATTGTGAGAAGTGACTTGGTTGGATTGATCAAAATTGGATTTGGTTGATAAACCAGCTGGATTTGGGATCAGACTTCCTGGTTCATCTGAGTGAAGAATAGTGTGATGAGGTTTTTTGCACGTAATGCATAGGAAGGGAGAGTTGCAATTGTTGTAATCATGTCCGATTAACAGACAATTGCGACAGACATTTTTGTCAGATAAAACTTTATATTTTGCAGACAATGGCAAGGCCAGAAATTGAAAGCATTTTAAAAGTGTATGATTTTTTCCACAAAATGCACAAAAAATGCTTTGTTTAGAAAAGTTTCCAGAATTACAAGTAGCTGTTCTGGTTTGTAAAAAAACATCATTATTTTTTAAGAAATTTGTTTTAGAAGTAGTAGGTGTTTCACCACTCAAGGACTCTAGCGCTCTAAAGGTTCTTTCTAGAAATGAAAATAGCTCAGAAATGAGAGGAAGTTCAGTTGAAGATTTTAAAGACTGCTCCCAATCTCTACGGGATTGAATGTCTAGTTTTTGGACAAGCAGGTGTACAAGTATTGGATCCCAAGTATCGGTGCTAATATTCAAATTTTGTAAAGAAAAAATACATTCTTGAGCTGTGTCAAGTAACGTTTTAATGGATTGAAAATCACCATCAGATTTCTGAACATTGAACAGTTTGGAAATCAAACTACCAACAAGCATTCGCTTGTTATGGTACCTTGATTCCAAGACCTTCCACGCTGAGTCATAATTAGCTTCTGTAGCTGAAATATTTCTTATTAAATTGGCAGCTTCGCCAGTAAGCGTACCTTTTAAATAATAAATTTTTTGAATTTTATTGAGGGAATCATTTTGGTGTACAAGAGAGAAATATATGTCGCGGAAAGAAATCCACTCCATATATTCTCCAGAGAACTGTGGTAAAGAAATTTTCGGAAGTTTAGAGTCTGATACAATAGTTGTGTCTGCACGATTATTGTGTGCCACAAAAGTGCTAGTAATTGGAGATTGTGCTACTGAGTGATCTGGAAAACAGTCGATTAGTTTGCCTTTGAACGTTAAATATATTTCAGAGAATTCAAAATACACTTCTTCGTTCATATACGGCACATCATTGACATTGAGGGAAATATCATTTATCAAACGCACGATCGTATCATTTTGTGTCTCAAAACGGTTGAAAATGTCATCAACCCTTTGGGCTAATGCATTAACATAACCATGAGTTTTTTCACTATCATTTTTTGCTTCAAATCGGCGTTGATATTTTGTTAATAATTCGAACAAATCACGTTGTTCCTTAATTAAATTGTCCAGATCACTCATGTTTAGTTTGCACACACTTTCACTTTCACAACTATTGCACTATATTTTCGTTTAACACGAAATTTAAAAATTATAAGAAAAGAGGAATTTAATTAAAAGGAAATTATTTGATTTAATTCCCTGGTTTCGGCACCAACAAAATGTTCAAGAAATTATTCAGTTTGAACAGATTTCAAGAATTTAGAAAAGTGAGAAGAAAATGTTTTTGTTATTTACTGTGGTTTCACAAATTTATTTATTATTTCACAGCTAGAATAAAGATTATAATATTATATATTAAGGATACTTATGATGTTTCCTGCTTGACAGTCCAAAAATGAGAGATCGAATTAAGTTTGAATTTAAGCAAGCAAACCGAAGTTTAGCTTAAAATTGTGCAAATAAATAATGTACATAGTGTAATACATTTATACATAAGTTCGCTTCGGCTGCAAGTAATCGAACATGTTCGATGTCACTGACCACCTAAACGACAAACATCAGCATCGATCAAACATGACTTAGATGTGCAGGTGGTCAAACGTACGCATGTTCGAACGATTGTGCGTGCACTTATCTGCTTTCTTCCCATTCTCTGCTCCCACATTTGGTTCGATCAGTTTTACATAGTGTTGAACGTATGGTAAAGAGGGAAGTGGGGGACGCACAAGTGCATCGATGTAACGCATGAAGCTTATGCAGCAGGGAGGAGGGTAGGGACGCACAAGTGCGTCGATGTAACAAAGCGAAGCAAATAAGTACACGCACAAATATATGCGTTGTAAATGTACAGTACTCGGACTTATATTAAAAGCACTTAAATTTAACAATATGAAAGACTTAAAATTATAATAATTATGTGAATAATTTAGATGAGTAAAGATGTGGTTGACGACTTAGGTATTTTCGTCAACACCGCCCTTAAGAAATCCGACCTATAGATTGAATCTAGTACATAATGTAACTTTTATTCAGGGAACAATCGCAATACAAATTCATTGTTCTTAACACTAATAGAAATTTCAGATTTTAACTAAATTACCGCTAATACTAATTTTCTGACGAGACATACGAAAACGAATTGAAAACATTAGATTATATTTTCACGAAAACACAATTTCGAATCATCGAAATTTATATACAAAAAGGTTAAATGAAATATTGAAAGGGAAAAATGCTACAACCGGACGGCATGAGATATGATCATTAATCAATCAATCATAACCAAAACAAAGCAAATCATGGAACGACTCAAATTGCTTTAAAGTCTTTTGGTTCTGAAATAATAAACATCTGAAAAAACGTGGGATTTATGCTTAAGCGCAATGTTCACTCAAAACGTGATCCATAGGCATGCACTCAGAAATGGAACAAGAGAGAAAAGAAAATATTACCCAAAGTCTATATTGCTCTAAATGTAGGGCAGGATCGGGAAGAAATGTGTGTCTGTTGCGTGTTTTTTCAGGATTCACCGAAATGAATACATTTTTTTTTTCTTTCTTTTTTGTTTGATTCCGTTTTACTGGCTTTGCTGTGTTTAATTAATTTAATTGACAACGATTTTTTTTTGTTTGAGCACTTTCTACTTTCTTATTTTCTTTCAGTATTTTTTTCCTTTCTTTAAGTATTATTAATTTTTTTCCGAGTCTCGATATAATTTGAATTTTCTTTAAAAAAAAAAACTTAAACTTATTCTATTTTTTTCCTTTTTTTCTAGACAATAAAATTTTAGAAATCCTTTTTTTGTATTTTTTTTTTAAACTGTTGGATGCCCTTTTGTAACCGGACCAAAACTGGATTTCACTAATTTTTCACTTTAAACCGGCGTTGTAATTCTAAGTGGTAGACTGGTGCAACAGCGGGTATAAGAAGCAAACTAATTCCACGATTTTTCTTTCGTCTTTGATAGTGCCCTCTGCCCAGTCGAGTGTATGGACAAAGCCAGTTTTTCTGTGAGAGTAGCAGAGCTTGAGTAAAAACCTGATAGCAAAATGGGTACCGTTAGTGGATGTCATTATTATAAGAGAAACTTTGCTTATGCTTACCAGCTTTATATCAATAGAGACAATAAATTTGCTCCAACAAGATAATCGTCAGGGATTTAATTTGAGGAGCCCAATAAGCACTCAATTCAATGCTGTGGCCAGAACCAGGACAACGACCGTCAATACGGATTCAATTTGCCATCTATTAGCTAAATTACAAGCTCATGGTCTTACTTAATCCGTATTGAAATCTATAAAATACCACTAAAACTTGGTTATCTGTTGTGTCACAAAAAATAAAGTCCACTTACATTTCGTTTCCAAGCACAAAACTTTAAATCGCAAAATTTGCGCTAGCGGATTGTTCTTAAACAGGTTAAAATTCACTTTCTTCTTAGATGTTTGCAGTAGAAAAGGCAGGCAGAAATGACCGAAGTGCATTTTCTACAAACATATAAAGCCTCGGTTCATTTTAGTCGTTCCCAACCGATATGCGGCATTAGCAATGCAATAATACACGAACGTATAAATAACATTGTTCTTGCCTTTAACTTAAAAAAGAAAGTTTTCTCTTTAAACAAACAGAAGTAAGAAGGCAGCCAAACAAAGTCATACACATGAAGTAGCGCACGATTACCAAACTTACTAACACAAACATAACTTTTAAATCGCTACTGGTCTGTTAGTCTGACAATCAAAGTACCCTGGAAATTTATCATATTGTTGCTATTCATTTGACATCTGAACATCGACAAGCGCCACTACATTCCAATAAACACAGCCATACGAATAATAATGAAAAAATAAACCAAAATTGTAGAAAATACGAAAATTTCTAGACAACAATTCCTAAAAATTCTAAATTTCTGCCTTGTTGAAAATAATTATTTTGTTTATGGAAGAAACATTTATAGCCAAATTTACGGCATACCAACGGGCAACCCTTTCTCTCCTACTATAGCGGATATAGTACTAGACGACTTACTTGACGCTATTAACGCACTAGGAAACAGAAACATCTATATAAAATACATAGCCAAATACGTAGATGATATCCTAATAATAATAAAAACAAACAAACGAAGAAGACGATATCCTAAAAACACTCAACAAATATCAACCAGAAATACACTTCACCATTAAAAGGAGACCAGTAATCCATTTTGTATCTAGACACTAAAATTCATCACACAAACGGACAAATAAGATTTGACTGGTATAAAAAAGAGATCTCAACAGGTAGAATCATGAACTATCTCTCAACCCAACCAAAATTACAAATAATGAACACTGCAAAAAGTCTTTTTTCAAGAGTCCAAGTGACAAATGTTTTCAAACCAAGATTCCAAAATAAATAACCAAAATACTAAAAGATAGTAGCTTTCCCACAAAATTATTAAATCAACTAATTGCAGAGACAAAAACAGAAATTAGGAACAAGTAGGGTAACCCCAACAACAATGAAAAAGAAGACAACCAGTATTGCAGACAGAAAGAACATGATGACTAACAGACAGAAAGAACATGATGACTACAATACAAACAAATATCGTATGTTATGCCTACAAACCAAACTCAACATTAAGTGCAATATTTTTTTATTTAAAAACTCCAAAAGACAAGCAACAACAATGTTTACGATATATGATGTAAGGGAAATAAAGAACAAAGCTGCGAATTAATATATAAACGGACAACAAAAAGATCACTTGAAACTAGAGTGGGAGAACACAAAGCCGATATCGAAAATGGAAAAGAGCGAACAGCCTTTACACAACATATACTTAACATGGGACACTCATCTGACTTTGAAAATGTCAAATAATTGACAAACAAGGAAAGGAGAAAAAGCGATACATCATAGAAAGTTTGAGAATCCAACAGAAAATAACACAAACAATGAGTTTGAAAGAAGACACTGACAACATAAGCGTCTGTTACAGAGTTGCAATCAAATAGCTCTGTAATTAAAAATAAGTTGTCCGTTTAAATGTGTGTTGATACTCGTAATATTAATTGCGTATTTGTAAAGTTAGTCGTGATGTGATAAAACAAAGTCAATGTTTCTGCAAGTTTATAATTTTGTACATGTAAAGTACAAAAATGTAATTGGTTTTTTTATATAATTAGACGAACCCCTTGAAGAACTCAACAAATAATTGACAAAACGTCGGGATGAAGAAAATAAAAAGGAATTTTTATGTACAACAATTTAGGTCTAAATAGCTTAAAAAATCAACAAAACAAGCCCATTTATGTTGCATATTGTGTTCATTTACTTTTAAATAGTTCTTAAGCCAATGCAATTGAGTTCCTTTTGTTAAACTAAAGCCAATGAATTTTAGTCCATTTTGTTAGAATTAACCCTAGAACACACATCCAGGTACAAATGTATCCACTTGCAACTTTGCAGTGCTGTAACTCAGGAACGGCTTAACTTAGGGCATAGAGATTTCGAATCTAGGAAATATAAGTAATTTCTAACCTGTAAAGGTTATTTGATCCAATTCGGATCAATGGTTCAGAAGCTACGACCTTCCAAACACCTACGTAAACACACACCTGTATACGTTTGTAGCACACCAGTTTATATTTAAAAAAAAGGCAACAAACCATTTTATAGTGTGTTTAAATTATATTATTTTATTTGAAAAATTAAAATTATTAAATTACATATTACAAATATGAATTATCGTTACATATTATGCAGTCGGTATTAGTGTACGAATGTTCAAAACACATTGGCATCTTACATTTGCCGCACAGATTTCTGGTTCTGCTATGCCGCACAGTGGCTGAAAATCGTTTTTCGTTGGCCAAAATTCTGTAACTTTTGAACCGATCAAAACATTTAAGTTATTTTTTTAATGGATACATACATATTTAGTTCAGCTTGACTCAGTCTAATTACATTAAAATTGATTGAGGACTTTTTAAGGAATTCTAGGTCAAAGTTAAACTTTTGATTTTTTTTTCACTTTTAGAGTGAAATGTGGGTTTATTATTTTTTTATTTATTAATCAAATTAATATTTGGATTTAATAATAATTATAAATATTTTTTGTAATAATGGAATTTTTTTTGTTAAAATCAAAAAAATTTTTAGACTAAAAAAAAAGTAGAATCAACTGGAGATCTTGCTATTATTACAGAAAAATTAAAAAATTTTTGCTGCCAAATTTGTAAATTTGTTTACACTCAAAGAATATTTACACTTATAAAAAGCGGTAACACTATTATCTAAAAATCTTGCTACTAGTACCGAAAAATTTATTATTTTTTGCTGTCAAATTTGATAATTTTAAAAAACATTTTTAAAATAAAACTGCAATAGATTTTAATAGCATTTATAACAAGGGCAGGTTCTGTTTATTATTATTTTTTACTAATACTATGTTTTTCGTACTTAAATGACAATGAAAGGCAATTCTAATTATTATTTATTTGACTCAAATATTGATTGCAAATATTCCATATTTTGTTCTGTGCTATTTCTGTGCTTTAGTAGTTTTTTTGGCTTCTTCATCTTAATCCCGATGTTCCACTTTCCATTGATTCCGAATACTGGAGATGACCAGATCTGACGTTGCGAAAAATATATTAAATAGATCTTCATTTGTGAAATTTCGTGAATTTCGTGCGCCCTCTGATAGTTCTCCAAGTGGCACCAAATAATATTTAATGACATCTTCTCCATGGTAAAGGATTTTGTGAACTTTTGCAGACATATTTCTCCATGGGTAGTTGGTTCTAAATATTTTTGCAGTTTCCTTTGCATAATCTCCAAATTTTCTAGAGTCAATTTCGTCATTGCACACAAGTACTTCTAGGATTATTTTAATCTGAAAATAAGGCTTAAGTCCACTCATGTTATTTCAGATACTGTTTCTGGATCTGAAAAGAATTTTCATGCGGTATTGTCATCATTTGTATTGCCTGACCCTTGTTTTGGCTGATATATAATCAATCCAAATTCCCGATATTCGTCTTGAACATGTTTCTTTTTTGATTTTCTTTAATCTGTGTTGTTTTCGTTGTTTCTTATTGATCCTGAAGACCCGAACTTCAAATCATAACTGATTTTTAGTATGTGCTCCATAAATCGTATTCTTGCATGTAGTGGTGATAATCCAAATTCATATACATCGGTATTATCTAATGATTTTGTCGGGACTTGATTTAATTGGGTTGATGTTGCTTGGCATATAATGCAGCTGGATACAGCCTTCGTGTTAGTCAAAGCCTGACCTACTTTTCCATCAATCTTTGTCAGCACTAATTGGTAGCTTACTTCAATTTTCTGCCCATCTAACTGTAATTATAATGGCTGTAGTGTTTTGGGCCTTGATATCACTAACTTCTTTCTTAATGGCATCATGAGTTTCTATTTGAATTCAAATTTAATTGGCCTGCAGTATTTCGTAGAAGATGGTGAATCATTTTTCCAAATATCTATTGTTTGCGTTCTACTAGTCGAAGCTCTGAATCTTCCAAAATCTTTTTCAATCGCAATGGAACAAATGATACCATGAACATATCTGAGTCCGAAATATTTCCACATACAACATGTTTGTATTGTTTTTGTCCCGAAGAACCATCACATCCCCATTTACAAAAAGAATTAATTTTGTGTTTCCATATTTCTTTAACTCATTTCCTGCTATTGATTGTAGCAAGCGTTCGGCCGTATGACCAAGTAGAGATTGTAATTGTACCTCTGCCGAAATTGATGTGATTATAATAGTGTCCTTTGATGGCAAACAGTCCATTATAGCAGCGGTTATGTGATGATATGCTGGATATAAATTTGAGCCCTTTTCAATCGCACGGAATCTGAGCTGAATATATTGCTGATTTGTTAATTTTATATCCAGAAATAATGCTACTGTCTCCACATTTGTGAACTGTTTTGCATCGCTTGGAGTTGGTATACTTTTAAGAATCCGTTTTGTTCTCACTGGACTTGTTTTAACAACTTTTTCAATGATATTCACTTTTGTAAATTGGTTCTGTGATCGTAATTGATGTAGACAAGGTTCTTTTATATTTGTCAAACCAATTTCATCGTTAACATCTTTAAGTTTCCGCCTCTTAGATCTATCGCTGCAGTTGTCCAATGATTTGCGTAGTCTTCCAGCCTTATCTTGCTTTGCTGTTTCTGCAACGACAGTAAATTGGCCTTCTAACCAGTTTGCACTTTTTATATAAAACTTTTGTTTACTGTAGCTAACTTTTTTGTAGCGTTTTTTTAGCGCTTTGACGAAATAAGATATGTGAATTTAAGTTAATTTTATTTTAACGTAACTAAGAACATCTTCCTGGTTATTGTTTCTAAAATGCTCTTTGACCAGTTCTTTATAACTAGCTCTCCATATTATTCTAAATATTTTTATTTGCGTCTGTTATGTTTTATCACTTTTGAATATACGTCCGTACACTTTAAGGATTAACTTATTACTAAGTAAACACTTATCGAATCCGTAATTGTATTTAAATACTACCTGCATACCAAGTAGTACTTAAATTGAACAAAACTGCACTTGTTACCAAGACCTTAATATCAGGTAAAACTAATTAGTATCTCGCCAATATGGGTTGTTTTTATCTTTAGTGTTTTAATGTTGCGATCATTGACAGACTTATAAAATTGTTTATGAATTTGGTTGACCCTAAAATTTGATAACAGGTAAATTTAGAAAGAGATCATATGTCTACTGTAGAACCTATTGTGATAATTTTATGACTTATTTTTTTGCTGATCAAAACAAAGCCATAAAACCCTTTCGCAGGTATTATATATAATTATTTCATTATAAGCTATAAAATACCTAAAGCACATATTTAATACACCATTGTACACGAGTGCTTATAGGGCTCTTTAAATTATCGTATTTTGATTTTTTTAAGAGTAATTTCATTAAAACGAAAAAAGTGTTCTACCCGCGGGTCGTCGCGGGTACAAAAGTATATATAGGGTTAAAGAAGACACTTTCTCCGGGTGGTACACGTGTCTCGTTCCCTTTGGATCCCTAGAAGTTCTATTCCACTAAAGTTTAAATTTGAGAAAAATATTGTTGTTTCATAAATATTTCATAACGCCCCTAATATTAAACGCTAGAGCTGTAACCACTTACAACAACTTCAGACTATAATCCTACCAACATAATAAAACAGACCGCAGGCCATTATCGATGATAGCTTGCGAGTTGTAACCATTTATTTATGATAACAAAAAACAAAACAAAAACACCTTTTTCTGAAATTAAAAAAACAGTTGTTTGACAGCATTCCACGCCCACAATTAGCAATAGTTTGACCTAATTTTTTGGCTACCTTAATCTGGATATATTAGCTACAAAAAGGAGTTAACATTTTAAAAATCGGTGACAAAAAAATTCACTTTTGGCCAACGAAATCAAAATTTCAGCCACAGTGCCCCGTTTTGTTTCTTGAGCATAACATAAATAGCAGGAACCGCTGATAGGGTTTGGCATGCGGGCTGCGGCAGATGTCGATGGTTTCTTGTTCAACATTGATTACAGCGGTCGGTTGAAATATGACCCAATCGCTATTTTCATGGAAAAATTTTGCGTAACTTGCCGATTTAGTGCAGGTTCTTCAATAATTGGCATACACAATGCTTCAGCCAAGTTGCGAAGGAACTGCTTATGCTTGTTTGATTTAGCAGGCAGCATAGGGTTGTGCATTCCAACACATATAAATATATAGGCTGCAAGTGCCGTTATGTCCAACATGTTCAAAAATAATGACAATGGCCAAAGCTTCGTCTGTCGTTGTGTAGTACATTCACTGAACAATTGGTCAATTTTATCAACGCTACCCTTGGTTATACTATAATATTCTATGATTTCAGGCTTCCCACCCTCAGCTATCTCACCATCATAGTGCATTGACGAAAGCAGCGTTACTGATTGATTTTTTCGTGGAACATAAGAGCACACGTGGCATTTTTTCTGAAGCCGAATAAAAATGAACCAATTCGTCTGTACTTGTGCGCCTTCATTTCAGCAGGAATATATGTCTTATTTTTGCGCAAAGTTCCAACGATTGTGAGGTTCCAGGAGAGAAAAAATTCTTCAAGCTGCAATGTCGTGAAAAAATGGTACTTTGTAATATTTCTTCCACTTTTTTGGTATCTGGAAGCCAAATCTTTTAAAACTCGTTTTCCTTGGTTCGTTTCCCGCCCGGACGCTGCTTGGACAATATAAATTTGACCTTGCAGTGGATATGCATTTTTGGCATCGCAAATCCACCAAACTTCCACGGAAAGAAAATAATTGTTTGTCAATGGTTTAGTTTTCACTGGGCTAGTAGTGTGCATGAAGAGTGACATCCATTATGAACCATAACTCAGTGCTTTATCAGTTTATGCGCGTGTAGCCCGAGTGTTTGCGTCGTCAAACCTTATTAAGCGCAATATTGAACAAAAACGGATGGCTCTCATCGTGGCGTGATATTGAGGATAGGTTTTGACATTCCACAGATTTCGAACGCTTTCTGAAATGCTATGGTTTGCGCGAGTCATAATAAGTATGCCAAAAAATGCATACAACTCTGCTACCGTCAGTGACTTCCATGACTTGGGAATTACATCAGGGTGCCTTATGTTGTGAGTATTATACGTTGCTCATAAAAACATTTCAATGTTTTCTCTATTGACAACATTTCGGTGCCTCTAGATTGTCCGCACCGTTCTCGTACAATACCATGGCGAAGAACTTGTCGATTGATGTTTGTTCCACTCAGTACCATCACGTGCAACAAATTGTTTACTGCTTACAGAAACTCTCTCTTCTTCGTCCTCTTCATCATCAGAGTAGACATTGTCAGCTAAATCTGCTTCTTCACATTGCTGAATTTAAGGATATTTTTCAACATCAAATTGTTGAACTTCATTCAACTGAATGTCTTCTTTATCTTTCGACTTAGATGCATAGGTAACATCATCATCACAGACTTCATCAAATAGAGAATGTACATATGACTCTTGCTGTTCATTAGTTAGTCTACAAAAGAAAATAATGTAGTATATGCTTAAATTTTTTGATTTTTTTATAACTTATACTTTATGTATTATGCTCTTAATAGATAACACTGTACAACACTAATTTTAACACATGAGCAAGACCTTATACACGTGAAACTAGAGGCTCTCTGGAGTAAAACTGCGTTTACAGTTTTTCATTCTCTGGTCATTTGTCCTTTTTAGAGGACTTTAAAGTTTTAAAGGACATTTAAATAGAAAAAAATATTTTATATATTTCTACTCATCCTACGATGCTGAGATAAAAAGCAAATGAAAGAGGAGACTCCCCACGATTTCGCAAAAATATTTGTGTTGTTATATCAGGACAAAAGGACCTTATTCAAGTCCTTTCAAAATTTTGTCCTTTAATATCCTTGAGAATTTCCAACCATTTATGTTGCATATTGTGTTCATTTACTTTTAAATAGTTCTTAAGCCAATGCAACTGAGTTCCTTTTGTTAAACTAAAGCCAATGAATTTTAGTCCATTTTGTTAGAATTAACCCTAGAACACACATCCAGGTACAAATGTATCCACTTGCAACTTTGCAGTGCTGTAACTCAGGAACGGCTTAACTTAGGGCATAGAGATTTCGAATCTAGGAAATATAAGTAATTTCTAACCTGTAAAGGTTATTTGATCCAATTCGGATCAATGGTTCAGAAGCTACGACCTTCCAAACACCTACGTAAACACACACCTGTATACGTTTGTAGCACACCAGTTTATATTTAAAAAAAGGCAACAAACCATTTTATAGTGTGTTTAAATTATATTATTTTATTTGAAAAATTAAAATTATTAAATTACATATTACAAATATGAATTATCGTTACATATTATGCAGTCGGTATTAGTGTCCGAATGTTCAAAACACATTGGCATCTTACATTTGCCGCACAGATTTCTGGTTCTGCTATGCCGCACAGTGGCTGAAAATCGTTTTTCGTTGGCCAAAATTCTGTAACTTTTGAACCGATCAAAACATTTAAGTTATTTTTTAATGGATAGATACATATTTAGTTCAGCTTGACTCAGTCTAATTACATTAAAATTGATTGAGGACTTTTTAAGGAATTCTAGGTCAAAGTTAAACTTTTGATTTTTTTTCACTTTTAGAGTGAAATGTGGGTTTATTATTTTTTTATTTATTAATCAAATTAATATTTGGATTTAATAATAATTATAAATATTTTTTGTAATAATGGAATTTTTTTTGTTAAAATCAAAAAAAATTTTAGACTAAAAAAAAAGTAGAATCAACTGGAGATCTTGCTATTATTACAGAAAAATTAAAAAATTTTTGCTGCCAAATTTGTAAATTTGTTTACACTCAAAGAATATTTACACTTATAAAAAGCGGTAACAATATTATCTAAAAATCTTGCTACTAGTACCGAAAAATTTATTATTTTTTGCTGTCAAATTTGATAATTTTAAAAAACATTTTTAAAATAAAACTGCAATAGATTTTAATAGCATTTATAACAAGGGCAGGTTCTGTTTATTATTATTTTTTACTAATACTATGTTTTTCGTACTTAAATGACAATGAAAGGCAATTCTAATTATTATTTATTTGACTCAAATATTGATTGCAAATATTCCATATTTTGTTCTGTGCTATTTCTGTGCTTTAGTAGTTTTTTTGGCTTCTTCATCTTAATCCCGATGTTCCACTTTCCATTGATTCCGAATACTGGAGATGACCAGATCTGACGTTGCGAAAAATATATTAAATAGATCTTCATTTGTGAAATTTCGTGAATTTCGTGCGCCCTCTGATAGTTCTCCAAGTGGCACCAAATAATATTTAATGACATCTTCTCCATGGTAAAGGATTTTGTGAACTTTTGCAGACATATTTCTCCATGGGTAGTTGGTTCTAAATATTTTTGCAGTTTCCTTTGCATAATCTCCAAATTTTCTAGAGTCAATTTCGTCATTGCACACAAGTACTTCTAGGATTATTTTAATCTGAAAATAAGGCTTAAGTCCACTCATGTTATTTCAGATACTGTTTCTGGATCTGAAAAGAATTTTCATGCGGTATTGTCATCATTTGTATTGCCTGACCCTTGTTTTGGCTGATAAAATCAATCCAAATTCCCGATATTCGTCTTGAACATGTTTCTTTTTTGATTTTCTTTAATCTGTGTTGTTTTCGTTGTTTCTTATTGATCCTGAAGACCCGAACTTCAAATCATAACTGATTTTTAGTATGTGCTCCATAAATCGTATTCTTGCATGTAGTGGTGATAATCCAAATTCATATACATCGGTATTATCTAATGATTTTGTCGGGACTTGATTTAATTGGGTTGATGTTGCTTGGCATATAATGCAGCTGGATACAGCCTTCGTGTTAGTCAAAGCCTGACCTACTTTTCCATCAATCTTTGTCAGCACTAATTGGTAGCTTACTTCAATTTTCTGCCCATCTAACTGTAATTATAATGGCTGTAGTGTTTTGGGCCTTGATATCACTAACTTCTTTCTTAATGGCATCATGAGTTTCTATTTGAATTCAAATTTAATTGGCCTGCAGTATTTCGTATAAGATGGTGAATCATTTTTCCAAATATCTATTGTTTGCGTTCTACTAGTCGAAGCTCTGAATCTTCCAAAATCTTTTTCAATCGCAATGGAACAAATGATACCATGAACATATCTGAGTCCGAAATATTTCCACATACAACATGTTTGTATTGTTTTTGTCCCGAAGAACCATCACATCCCCATTTACAAAAAGAATTAATTTTGTGTTTCCATATTTCTTTAACTCATTTCCTGCTATTGATTGTAGCAAGCGTTCGGCCGTGTGACCAAGTAGAGATTGTAATTGTACCTCTGCCGAAATTGGTGTGATTATAATAGTATCCTTTGATGGCAAACAGTCCATTATAGCAGCGGTTATGTGATGATATGCTGGATATAAATTTGAGCCCTTTTCAATCGCACGGAATCTGAGCTGAATATATTGCTGATTTGTTAATTTTATATCCAGAAATAATGCTACTGTCTCCACATTTGTGAACTGTTTTGCATCGCTTGGAGTTGGTATACTTTTAAGAATCCGTTTTGTTCTCACTGGACTTGTTTTAACAACTTTTTCAATGATATTCACTTTTGTAAATTGGTTCTGTGATCGTAATTGATGTAGACAAGGTTCTTTTATATTTGTCAAACCAATTTAATCGTTAACATCTTTAAGTTTCCGCATCTTAGATCTATCGCTGCAGTTGTCCAATGATTTGCGTAGTCTTCCAGCCTTATCTTGCTTTGCTGTTTCTGCAACGACAGTAAATTGGCCTTCTAACCAGTTTGCACTTTTTATATAAAACTTTTGTTTACTGTAGCTAACTTTTTTGTAGCGTTTTTTAGCGCTTTGACGAAATAAGATATGTGTTCTTGTATTTCGGTGCTACACGAATTTAAGTTAATTTTATTTTAACGTAACTAAGAACATCTTCCTGGTTATTGTTTCTAAAATGCTCTTTGACCAGTTCTTTATAACTAGCTCTCCATATTTTTCTAAATATTTTTATTTGCGTCTGTTATGTTTTATCACTTTCGAATATACGTCCGTACACTTTAAGGATTAACTTATTACTGAGTAAACACTTATCGAATCCGTAATTGTATTTAAATACTACCTGCATACCAGGTAGTACTTAAATTGAACAAAACTGCACTTGTTACCAAGACCTTAATATCAGGTAAAACTAATTAGTATCTCGCCAATATGGGTTGTTTTTATCTTTAGTGTTTTAATGTTGCGATCATTGACAGACTTATAAAATTGTTTATGAATTTGGTTGACCCTAAAATTTGATAACAGGTAAATTTAGAAAGAGATCATATGTCTACTGTAGAACCTATTGTGATAATTTTATGACTTATTTTTTTGCTGATCAAAACAAAGCCATAAAACCCTTTCGCAGGTATTATATATAATTATTTCATTATAAGCTATAAAATACCTAAAGCACATATTTAATACACCATTGTACACGAGTGCTTATAGGGCTCTTTAAATTATCGTATTTTGATTTTTTTAAGAGTAATTTCATTAAAACGAAAAAAGTGTTCTACCCGCGGGTCGTCGCGGGTACAAAAGTATATACATATAGGGTTAAAGAAGACACTTTCTCCGGGTGGTACACGTGTCTCGTTCCCTTTGGATACCTAGAAGTTCTATTCCACTAAAGTTTAAATTTGAGAAAAATGTTGTTGTTTCATAAATATTTCATAACGCCCCTAATATTAAACGCTAGAGCTGTAACCACTTACAACAACTTCAGACTATAATCCTACCAACATAATAAAACAGACCGCAGGCCATTATCGATGATAGCTTGCGAGTTGTAACCATTTATTTATGATAACAAAAAACAAAACAAAAACACCTTTTTCTGAAATTAAAAAAACAGTTGTTTGACAGCATTCCACGCCCACAATTAGCAATAGTTTGACCTAATTTTTTGGCTACCTTAATCTGGATATATAAGCTACAAAAAGGAGTTAACATTTTAAAAATCGGTGACAAAAAAATTCACTTTTGGCCAACAAAATCAAAATTTCAGCCACAGTGCCCCGTTTTGTTTCTTGAGCATAACATAAATAGCAGGAACCGCTCATAGGGTTTGGCATGCGGGCTGCGGCAGATGTCGATGGTTTCTTGTTCAACATTGATTACAGCGGTCGGTTGAAATATGACCCAATCGCTATTTTCATGGAAAAATTTTGCGTAACTTGCCGATTTAGTGCAGGTTCTTCAATAATTGGCATACACAATGCTTCAGCCAAGTTGCAAAGGAACTGCTTACGCTTGTTTGATTTAGCAGGCAGCATAGGGTTGTGCATTCCAACACATATAAATATATAGGCTGCAAGTGCCGTTATGTCCAACATGTTCAAAAATAATGACAATGGCCAAAGCTTCGTCTGTCGTTGTGTAGTACATTCACTGAACAATTGGTCAATTTTATCAACGCTACCCTTGGTTATACTATAATATTCTATGATTTCAGGCTTCCCACCCTCAGCTATCTCACCATCATAGTGCATTGACGAAAGCAGCGTTACTGATTGATTTTTTCGTGGAACATAAGAGCACACGTGGCATTTTTTCTGAAGCCGAATAAAAATGAACCAATTCGTCTGTGCTTGTGCGCCTTCATTTCAGCAGGAATATATGTCTTATTTTTGCGCAAAGTTCCAACGATTGTGAGGTTCCAGGAGAGAAAAAATTCTTCAAGCTGCAATGTCGTGAAAAAATGGTACTTTGTAATATTTCTTCCACTTTTTTGGTATCTGGAAGCCAAATCTTTTAAAACTCGTTTTCCTTGGTTCGTTTCCCGCCCGGACGCTGCTTGGACAATATAAATTTGACCTTGCAGTGGATATGCATTTTTGGCATCGCAAATCCACCAAACTTCCACGGAAAGAAAATAATTGTTTGTCAATGGTTTAGTTTTCACTGGGCTAGTAGTGTGCATGAAGAGTGACATCCATTATGAACCATAACTCAGTGCTTTATCAGTTTATGCGCGTGTAGCCCGAGTGTTTGCGTCGTCAAACCTTATTAAGCGAAATATTAAACAAAAACGGATGGCTCTCATCGTGGCGTGATATTGAGGATAGGTTTTGACATTCCACAGATTTCGAACGCTTTCTGAAATGCTATGGTTTGCGCGAGTCATAATAAGTATGCCAAAAAATGCATACAACTCTGCTACCGTCAGTGACTTCCATGACTTGGGAATTACATCAGGGTGCCTTATGTTGTGAGTATTATACGTTGCTCATAAAAACATTTCAATGTTTTCTCTATTGACAACATTTCGGTGCCTCTAGATTGTCCGCACCGTTCTCGTACAATACCATGGCGAAGAACTTGTCGATTGATGTTTGTTCCACTCAGTACCATCACGTGCAACAAATTGTTTACTGCTTACAGAAACTCTCTCTTCTTCGTCCTCTTCATCATCAGAGTAGACATTGTCAGCTAAATCTGCTTCTTCACATTGCTGAATTTAAGGATATTTTTCAACATCAAATTGTTGAACTTCATTCAACTGAATGTCTTCTTTATCTTTCGACTTAGATGCATAGGTAACATCATCATCACAGACTTCATCAAATAGAGAATGTACATATGACTCTTGCTGTTCATTAGTTAGTCTACAAAAGAAAATAATGTAGTATATGCTTAAATTTTTTGATTTTTTTATAACTTATACTTTATGTATTATGCTCTTAATAGATAACACTGTACAACACTAATTTTAACACATGAGCAAGACCTTATACACGTGAAACTAGAGGCTCTCTGGAGTAAAACTGCGTTTACAGTTTTTCATTCTCTGGTCATTTGTCCTTTTTAGAGGACTTTAAAGTTTTAAAGGACATTTAAATAGAAAAAAATATTTTATATATTTCTACTCATCCTACGATGCTGAGATAAAAAGCAAATGAAAGAGGAGACTCCCCACGATTTCGCAAAAATATTTGTGTTGTTATATCAGGACAAAAGGACCTTATTCAAGTCCTTTCAAAATTTTGTCCTTTAATATCCTTGAGAATTTCCAACCATTTCATCCAGAAAAAATATATGTTAAGGACATTAATATACGCTAACACGTTGCTGAATTTCATTGTACTCACTTTGTTAGTCTCGTTTTAAAAGCACTTTAAAGTTTTAAGGGACATACAATATTCAAAAACTTTTAATATACATACAATGTATATGGAGTCAAAGACAAGAATTTCAGATGCAGTTTTACGGCTGTAACATTTCTAATTATGTGTAAGACAACAATATTTATTTATTAATCCATTAATTTTTTTTCTTTTAATATTAAACATGTACAAAATTAAAATTTAACTTGACCAAATTCATGACTACATTGTCCTTTAATGTGATAGAAGTTTTTGTAACTACATAAGTATATAAGTATAAAAAACTATTTAAAAATTTCGATATTAGCGTCCTTCTCAGGTAAACCGTATACATTTCTGTTGGCGGTTATGAATAGTATTGGTATCGCGACAAAGTGTCCAACAATACTCTGCCAACATATGGCAAGTATTTTTTCCTTGGAAGCGATTTTCAATTGTGGTAAGATCTTGGTGAAATCGTTCACCATGCTCGTCACTAAAATCACCTAAGTTGCTTGGGAAAAAATCAATGTGACTATCCAAAAACTGTATTTTAAGTGACATGTTGACACCCATTTC
This sequence comes from Hydrotaea diabolus, assembly GCA_963513945.1. Taxonomy (NCBI): domain Eukaryota; kingdom Metazoa; phylum Arthropoda; class Insecta; order Diptera; family Muscidae; genus Hydrotaea; species Hydrotaea diabolus. Next base: position 58,339 of record CAUPSE010000022.1, read on the forward strand.
ACCAAAACTACGGACCATTTTACGAACAATCTTCTTATAATTTTCAGATTTGTTATTGCCCAAAAAATTTGTTGTTACATCCTTGAAGAAATACCACGATTTTTTTTCCAACGTTGTTAGAAAATTCAGAAACTCCTTACAATTTATCAATTTCTTTAATTGTGGTCCGTTAAGTACACCTAAAAAAATAAGTATTTTTCGCTTTTAAGTTTATATGTACATTAGGGTTAGTCACTTTTTTGACTTTTGTCGAATATCGAATTGCTCTCGCAATATGATGTAGGGCATGAAAAACCATGAAGAACTGCATGTTTACTTTTTTGATATGGTAAAAAAACTTCCCCCCCAAAATGCATTTACTTTTGCTGGAAATCGGTTTTTATAATTTCCATTTTTTGTGATATTAAAAATTTAAAAAAAAAAAAATTCGTAAACCTTCAAAAGTCGTTTCTTACATAATTATGGTACGCTGAACACGAATCTACAATTTAATTGAAGATAGCTCCTGTAGTTTTCGAGATATGGCGATTATAAAATTTGCAAAGATGTTCTTTGTGAATAATACAAAACCTACAAGTTTGTTTTTTAATTTCTACGAAGTAGGCTTTGTATACTTTGGCTTTTGTGTCAATTTATAGAGATTATGTAATATTATTAAAGTAGGGGGCTTAAAATTTAATGTCTAGACAAAATGAGTTTAGTATATTTTGAAACTTCGAATCTGATATCATAATGTCGTTCAAAATAAGTGGAAATTTTGCGCAAAAAAACCGCGGCAAATGGAAGAAGAATTTCAATGGAAGTAAGACACCAATAATTCAACAAGTGAAAGTTCCGCTCTTTTACAACAATGAAATTCCTAAAGAAAGTGCTATAATCGGGAGATATATTGCATTAAGTGACCTTCACAGATTTAAGAATAAGAGGGTTCATATTATATCGGGAGAATTAAATACGCTGTGGACAAGTACAAATAAAGAAGCCGTAGAACTTAAAAACATATATAAGAAAGTGCTGAAGTTGATTAACACATATTATAAATCCCAAAAAAGGAACAAATTCAATAGTTTCGAAAAACCGTTCGATATTTCTTATATGAAAAAAAATTGTATGACAAATAAAACTAAATCGCAAAACATAGTTTATGATATTGATTCAATTTCTGAGATTAGTGACCAAGAAGAAAGTGGAAGCGAGGACTATATCTCTACTTATAAAGCAAAATCTACAATATCACCAATTATTGCAGGTCCCTTGGTAACTAATTTAAATATAAGTACTTCAAAGGCATTCTTGATTTGTAAGCAGTTGTCAGAGGCTGGAGTAAGTATAGCAACGCCTTCACAGAAAACAATTCACCGCCATGTGAAAAAGAATGCAGAGCGAAAGGAAACTGTCTATATACAGAATTTGAATTTTAATCAATGGGCTCTTCATTTCGATGGCAAAAAAATCAATAAGAAGGAAGTACAAGTAGTGGCTCTTATAAATGAAACAGAAGAAATAAAATTAGGAGTACTTGTCCTTGAAGATGGAAGAGCGTGTAAATAATTACCTTCGGACGGTTTAAGTGCACATATAGTAAAACAAGTAACATCTTTGCAAATTTTGCCATATCTCAAAAACTACATGAGCTATCTGGAATAAAATAGCAGATTCGTGTTCAGCGTGCCAGAATTATGTAAGGAACGATATTTGAAGGTCTAACTTCGAAAAAAAAAATTTCTAAAATTTTTAATATCACAAAAAATTGAAAATAAAAAATCGGTTTCGAGCAAAAGTAAATGCATTTTGGGGGGGAAGTTTTTTCACCATTTCCAAAAACTAAACATGCAGTTCTTCATAGTTTTCCAAGCCCTACCACATACTGCGAGAGCAATCTCCGCAAAAAAAGTGTAATGTGTAATGTACATACCTATTTAACTTACCAGCATCAATTTTGGCATTGCTTAATTTTGGGAAAATTGTCTTAAGGTGCATCATTGCTTCTCCTTCACGAGGCAGAGCGCGAATAAAATTTCGAATAAGCCCCAATTTTATATGAAGGGGTGGGAGAATAATCTTCGACGAAGGCACTAGAGGCATATGATCAATGCTATTTTCTCCAAGCTTATGGGTTATGCGAGGCTGCCATTCGTGATCAGTATAGTGTAATTCACGATGTCTACCTTCCCAGAGACACAAGAAACATTGATGCTTTGAAAATCCTTTTTTAAGCCCTGTTATAATAGCAACCCCTTTGAGATCACAACAAATCACCCATACATGGAGGTCATAATTAATTAATTTAAGAATATTGCGCATATTTACATATGTTTCCTTTACATCGGTACCATAAACGATAGGCACTGATGGAAAGGCGTTACCGTTATGTAGTAAAACGCCTTTAAGACTCTTCACAGAACCATCTATAAAAAGGCGCCACTCATCCGGATTATAGGGGTGACCGATGATTTCAAAAAGATTTTCAATATCTACTGCATACGTAATCCCACTTTGATCATCAACTTTAAAGCATTCATCAAAAGACAGTTGTTTTGAGCGCTCTCGGGAAGAAGTTACGCGAAAATGCTAAAATTTCGGAATTGGTTTTTGTTAAACCAATATCACGCACGAGATCATCAAAATCGGCCTGTGTTATAAAATGACGAGGAGCAAAGCCGAACTCGCTGTTTATCGGTTGATATTCCGAGATATCTTCAATATCATTGTCGGCACACAATGAGTGCTCTTCAACGGCATCTGGAATTTGCTCTTTAGATGGGGCGCTTGGGTTTGTTCTAGACCGTAACACAGCTGGCTTCACTGAATCACAACTATGGTATTGGATTTTATGCCTGAATTTGTATTTTAAATTTGTAGTAAGCGGCTGCGATTGGCAAAAGTAGCACGATTCCACAGCATGTTCACTTCGATTCATCCAAATCACTGGGTAAACATATTTCATCGGATGCTGGTGTCGGTTAACGGAATTCGAACCTAGTATACCACGATAACAATAGCCACACACAACTTCAGGCTGATACCACACTTTTGGTACAAAATTAATTAAAAAGTATTGTTCGTAATATTCCACAAAGGTTTTTGTAATTTTTCGCGATTTTTGATTCGGTACAAATAGTCCACAGACAACACAAAATTTATTGCGATTGGGGCACTCCATAATTTGTTTTACTTTTACTCACTTTTTATTATTTTTTAATTTCTCACGTTAAAAAGAACAAAAAAAATCACTTTTTATTTGCATAACAGTTTTAGAACAGACAATTCTTCTATCGTGATTTTGTCGATGTTCAGATGTCAAATGAATAGCAACAATAGGACAAATTTCCAGGGTACTTTGAATGTCAGACAAACAGACCAATACCCAACAAACCAAAACCATTTAGAAATAACTTGTAACAAACTTACTATCATAAGCCTTAAGCTTAGAAAACGTTAGTGAAAACTATAGTAATACGCTTGGTAACAATTATATAATAAACAAAATTGAACCCTGTTATAAGCTTGCTAGTCTATAATATACAATAAGCTTAGAAATGTAAGCTTTGAACAAGCTTACAAATGTAAGCTTTGAACAAGCTTAGAAATATAAGCTTTAAACAGGCTTGGAAATGTCAGCTTTGTAAGACATTTTTTTATAGTTCTATATATTTTATTTTACTTTTACAAACTTTATCTCTTCACTTTTTTACTTCTCTTTAATTTATTCACTTTTTCACTTTTTTACTTCTCTTTAATTTTCACTTTTTTGTTACTCCAACTTTACAATTCAACATGAACAAGACAACTGAGAACTTTAACAAAGAAAACAAAACGCACGTGTACAAATAACGGCACATCATATACGTCGCAGCGACTTTGGGTTTTTTTGTTTCTTGTGTGAAGCAAGCAGCGTATAGTTGACGACTTTGTGTTTATTTTTCTTTGTTACGAAATCTATGGGTTCAAATGATGTATGTTTAAGAAAAGTTGTAGAAATTTGTTAGTAGTAAGTGTATTCTCCAATTTAGTTATATTACGCTTAGGGTCTGGTTTGTTGGGTAGCGATGTAAAAGTTATGTTTGTGTTAGTAAGTTTGGTAATCGTGCGCTATTTCATGTGTATGTCTTTGTTTGTCTGCCCACTGCATTTACATTGGTATGAGACACGGATGTGGCCCCGTACGATATGCACTTTATTGTGTAAGGTAGCACTCATATTATAATATGACAAATTTGTATATCATGAGATAGATTTGCTGGTTGGTGTACAAGATACGTTTGCTGGATCTTCTTACTTCTGTTTGTTTAAGGAGAAAACTTTCTTCTTTTTGTTTAAAGCAGAAGTAAAAGCAAAGAACAATGTCAATTATACGTTCGTGTATTATTGCACCGCTAATGCCGCATATCGGTTGGGAACGACTTAAATGAACCGAGGCTTTATATGTTTGTAGTAAATGCATTTTCGGTCATTTCTGCCTGCAATTTCTACTGCAATCATCTAGAAATTTTGCTTAACGATTTAAAGTTTTGTGCTTGGAAACGAAATGTAAGTTGAATTTATTTTTTGTGACACAACAGATAACCAAGTTTTAGCGGTATTTTTATAGATTTCAATACGGATTAAGTAAGACCATGAGCTTGTAATTTAGCTAATAGATGGTAAATTGAATCCGTATTGATGGTCATTGGCCTGGTTCTGGTCACAGCATTGAATTGAGTGCTTATTGGGCTCCTCAACTCAAATTAAATCCCTGGCGATCTTGTTGGAGCAAAAAACACAATTTTATTGTATCTGTGGATATAAAGCTGGTAAGCATAAGCAATGAGGGTTTCTCTTATAATAATGACATCCACTAACGGTACCCATTTTGCTATCAGGTTTTTACTCAAGCTCTGCTACTCTCACAGAAAAACTGGCTTTGTCCACACACTCGACTGGGCAGAGGGCATTATCAAAGACGAAAAAAAAACTCGGGGAATTAGTTTGCTTCTTATATCCGATGTGTCACCAGTCAACCACCTTGCAACGCCGGTTTAAAGTGAAAAATTAGTGAAATCCAGTTTTGGTCCGGTTACAAAAGGGCATCAAACAGTTTAAAAAAATACAAAAAAAAAGAATTTCTAAAATTTTATTGTCTAAAAGAAAGGAAAAAATAGAATTAAGAATAAGTTTAAGTTTTTTTTTTAAAGAAAATTCTAATTATCGCGAGACTTGGGAAAAAAATTTAAAATACTTAAAGAAAGGAAAAAATACTGAAAAAAATAAGAAAGTGGAAAGTGCTAAAAAAAATCATTATCAATTAAATTAATTAACCACAGCAAAGCCAGTTAAACGGAATCAAACGAAAAAAAAGAAAGAAAAAAATTGTATTAAATTCGGTGAATTCATTTGTTCAAATACACGCAACAGACACACATTTCTTCCCCCCAAATAGCATTTCTTCCAGTACCAGCAGGAAAGGCCTTTCGCCGTTGGATCCTCGAAGAAACATTTAAGTTTTGCTTTAAGTATTAATTAATTTTCATTTGGATTTAAAAAAATTACTAAGTTATTCTGCTTTGAGAATTGATGGTTCAGAGTGGAATGAAGTAGTTGGAATTTGTGCTTACGTCATTCGTCTCTGGATCCACAGTCTCAATCGCAGAGTGGATGAACTAAATTTCTAAAGTTTTTTTCTTGCATTTCTATGCCAGAATAGTTAATTTTTTTCTATATATATTAATATTGCAAATTTTGAATAATTTTTTTTTGATTTTGTTGCTGGAATTCTAAGTTGGTGTTAAACATGCAATAAGTTACATATTAACATAACACTAACAGGGTAAAGTTTGAAGAGCCTTGCTGCGAATCAATCTCTTCCCTTCCTTCCCTTGTCTATACATAAGTCTAATCCCGCTACTTATTGGCATGTTTAATTCCACCGATCATGCCCTACATTTAGAGCAATAAAGATTTTGCGTAATATTTTCTTTTCTCTCTGGTTCCATTTCTGAGTGTATGCCTATGGATCACGTTTTGAGTGAACACTGCGCATAAGCATAAATCCCATGTTCTTTCAGATGTTTATAATTCTATTTCAGAACCAAAAGACTTTAAAGCAATTTGAGTCGTTTCATCGTTTGGTTATGATTAATTGATTAATGATCATTTCACATGCATGTTGTAGCATTTTTCCCTTTCAATATTTCATTTAACCTTTTTGTATAAAAATTTCGATGATTCGAAATTGTGTTTTCGCGAAAATAAAATCTAATGTTTTCAATTCGTTTTTGTATGTCTCGTCAGAAAATTAGTATTAGCGTTAATTTAGTTAAAATCTGAAATTCCCATTACTGTTAAGAACAATGAATTTGTATTGCGATTGTTCCCTGAATAAAAGTTACATTATGTACTAGATTCAATCTATAGGTCGGATTTCTTAAGGGCGGTCGGAGGTTTAATTAGGGGATCCTATCAGTGGGTCTACCAACCAAATTGATTTTGGATGTTAGGTAGACAGGTTGGGCGGGCTTAATGCATTTACATATCTAGCACTTTTCTTGTTTGGATAATGGCTTTGTCTTTTCTTTTTATTGTAGTTTATTTCTTTTTCTTATACCCGAAGCACGTATATATAAATTTTTAAAGTAGCAACTCTAAGTTGAAAGTCAGCAAGAACCTACCCCACCGACGAGCAATAAGGCCGGTTAAACTTCGTGCTTCCGCCCAAAAACAACAAATTCATCTTCCTGAATTAGATTTCGAATTTATTGCAAATTCTTAAGTTGCATGCTACAGAGCTCAATAATGAAATCGTTACCCCAGCGGTTCCAAAAACGCTGTTTCACAGCACTTATGTGGGCCCAGTGATCGAGTTTCTTAAAGTTAGGTCTACACTTGATGGATTCAGACGATCTGCTGGTAGTTTTGGACGATATCGAATACATTGTGGGCACGAATTTACAATCTTTCGGCGTAGACTTCGTAGATTGATTACCAAAAATTGCATATAAGTTAAAGACATCGACACTTTTCAGTCAACATGATAATTAGAGATTTGAAGATGACGAACATAACATTGGACAAAATTGTGCTTTTTTGGCATTATAATCGGATGTTTTTGCCCCTCATATATTTCAGCTAATTCTAGACATACACTGACCGTTTGAACTTCGAAGCCTTTCGATAAATGGGTTGAAAACATATTAATTGTAATTTTTAGTTGATCTGAATCAACTCGCAGATGTGTGGTTTTTATTTTTACATATTATCATCATCTTGATATAATTAATATCACACTTCTTCTTTTGCCAGTGTGTATCATCAAGGTCAAGGTCAACTACATACGCTAGAAAGTTTTTTTTTTGAGAGAACCTATATATATATATATATATATATATATATATATATAAATATATATATATATATATATATATACTATATTATATATATATATATATATATATATATATATATATATATATATATATATATATATATATATATATATATATATATATTTATATATATATACTCTGCGATTTAGACTGTGGATCCAGAGAGGAATGACGTAAGCACAAATTCCAACTACTTCATTCCACTCTGAACCATCAATTCTCAAAGCAGAATAACTTAGTAATTTTTTTAAATCCAAATGAAAATTAATTAATACTTAAAGCAAAACTTAAATGTTTCTTCGAGGATCCAACGACGAAAGGCCTTTCCTGCTGGTACTGGAAGAAATGCTATTTGGGGGGGAAGAAATATGTGTCTGTTGCGTGTATTTGAACAAATGAATTCACCGAATTTAATACAATTTTTTTCTTTCTTTTTTTTCGTTTGATTCCGTTTAACTGGCTTTGCTGTGGTTAATTAATTTAATTGATAATGATTTTTTTAGCACTTCCACTATCTTATTTTTTTCAGTATTTTTTCCTTTCTTTAAGTATTTTAAATTTTTTTCCCAAGTCTCGCGATAATTAGAATTTTCTTTAAAAAAAAAACTTAAACTTATTCTTAATTCTATTTTTTCCTTTTTTCTAGACAATAAAATTTTAGAAATTCTTTTTTTTTTGTATTTTTTTAAACTGTTTGATGCCCTTTTGTAACCGGACCAAAACTGGATTTCACCAATTTTTCACTTTAAACCGGCGTTGCAAGGTGGTTGACAGGTGACACAGCGGGTATAAGAAGCAAACTAATTCCCCGATTTTTTTTCGTCTTTGATAATGCCCTCTGCCCAGTCGAGTGTGTGGACAAAACCAGTTTTTCTGTGAGAGTAGCAGAGCTTGAGTAAAAACCTGATAGCAAAATGGGTACCGTTAGTGGATGTCATTATTATAAGAGAAACCCTCATTGCTTATGCTTACCAGCTTTATATCCACAGAGGCAATAAAATTGTGTTTTTTGCTCCAACAAGATCGCCAGGGATTTAATTTGAGTTGAGGAGCCCAATAAGCACTCAATTCAATGCTGTGACCGGAACCAGGCCAATGACCGTCAATACGGATTCAATTTACCATCTATTAGCTAAATTACAAGCTCATTGTATTACTTAATCCGTATTGAAATCTATAAAAATACCACTAAAACTTGGTTATCTGTTGTGTCACAAAAAATAAATTCAACTTACATTTCGTTTCCAAGCTCAAAACTTTAAATCGTTAAGCAAAATTTGCGCTAGCGGATTTCTCTTAAACACGATAAAATTAACTTTCTTTCTAGATGTTTGCAGTAGAAATTGCAGGCAGAAATGACCGAAAATGCATTTACTACAAACATATAAAGCCTCGGTTCATTTTAGTCGTTCCCAACCGATATGCGGCATTAGCGGTGAAATAGTACACGAACGTATAATTGACATTGTTCTTGCCTTTTACTTCTGCTTTAAACAAAAAGAAGAAAGTTTTCTCTTTAAACAAACAGAAGTAAGAAGATCCAGCAAACGTATCTTGTACACAAACCAGCAGCAAATTTATCTCATGATATACAAATTTGTCATATTATAATATGAATGCTCCCTTACACAATAAAGTGCATATCGTACGGGTCCACATCCGTGTCTCATACCAATGTAAATGCATTGGGCAGCCAAACAAAGACATACACATGAAATAGCGCACGATTACCAAACTTACTAACACAAACATAACTTTTACATCGCTACTGGTCTGTTAGTCTGACATTCAAAGTACCCTGGAAATGTGTCCTATTGTTGCCATTCATTTGACATCTGAACATCGACAAGCGCCACTACAGCTCCAAGGTCGTAGCAAGTGGACTTCGTAAAATTCGAATATAACTTTTCGAGCATTGGTATTGGATCATGAAGATAATATCCCCCTTCAAAAATAGATCATGGACCGAATTATTAACGTAATTTCTGGTCGGGATAGCTGATCAATACAGCAAAGTGAATTCATCGCAGACCTGTACTACTTGAAAAAAACCTTTTCAATGGGATCGGTATGTTAACTTACTGTACAATATTAGCATAGCATTAAGTTTATCATTCATCTATTCTTTCTTGAACCACTGTACTTATTTGTTAGTTCTACTTTGGAACTAACAAATAGACCATATTATTCCATTATTGCTTAATTATTTTTTTGTTGAAATATTTTTTTTTTGTAAACATGAATTCATCTAAGCAGCACCTTTTGTGTTTTTACTTGGGAGAAAGTGATAGTGATAATTTACTACAACAAACCCAAAGATCTGCCGGATAGGAAAACTATCCTAGTCGAACACAGGTTTTTATAAAGTGTTTAAAATAGTATGGCGTACCAGACAATTTTATTAAATTTAAGCCCGCAGAAGATGATGGAGTGTTTTTCGTATAAACAGGGATTGGGCAAACGGAGGATTACCACTGGAAATTTGCTTGAGAATGAAAAATGTAAACGAGGATAATTTTTTTAAGGACATGAGAATGACATGCAATGTTTTTAAGCAACTGCTGAGTTTGGTTACAAATAATTTAACAAAACCTTTACAAAGAATCTGTGCAGAGGAAAGATTGAGAATTACATTACTGCATCTATTTATTGCAATATTTATTTAATTTTACAATCTATTTGGGTCATGGGTGTTCCCTATAGAGTGCATTTACAAACCACCGTACGCAATATTTTCTTGGAAAAATGTGATATATTATGGTGCTTCCTATCACCTGCTTATACTCGTATGGGTGAGCCAATAACACATCAATTTAATAAAATTGCAATGACTTTAAAACAATGTGGGATATTCCCAATTGTATGGGTGCAAATGACGGCAAAACACGTTGCCATAAAAAGTTCAGCAAACTCATGATCCTTGTACCACTATTATAAGAAGTATTTAGTATAATACGAATGGGAATATGCTATGCAAATTACATATTCACGTCAGTAAGTGTCGGAAGCTATGGTAGTCAAAGCGATGGAGGTACTATTTTTTACTTTGAATTGAGGCTTTGTGGTTTTTATTTTATAAATTACAGTTATTTTTCTTTAATCGATGTTTGTAGTATCGGTTATGTCGGGCACATAACTTGTACTACACAGTAATCCACTATTTTTCGCTCCTTAATCCCTTCCCGCACTTCTTGCGTGGCGATGCAGAGTTTCCCATTAACTAAACATAATAGTTCCTATCCAGGCTTAACAATAAGAAGAGTTTTTTTTCGTGCTCGTCATGTCATAGCAAATTGTTTTGTGATACTGTGCGCACGTTGGAGAGCACTGCGTATCACAATAGAAATGTCACAAGGAAACTGCTGCACCTTATGTAGGCATGTGTTGCACTTTATAATTTTATTATGCTGAATGACTATCAATGCAGGTATTGCCCAGCAAATTGGGAAGATCTGGAGATAGAAGATGGTATATTCCTCGAATGAAATTGACTACATGAAATGAGAGAATGGCGGTCTGCCTTTACAATCATTCACGACTCATATTTGCCGATCAACAGAATCTGCAATGCATTTCAGAAACACAGACCGAATACTTTTTAACAAGGGAGCTATTCAATATCGAAATCGAATGATTTAATGATTTAGTAATGGTGAAATGCATTAAATTAATATATATATATATATATATATATATATATATATATATATATATATATATAATATATATATATATATATATATATATATATATATATATATATATATATATATATTATATATATATATATATTATTATATATATATATATATATATATATATATATATTATATATATATATATATATATATATATATATATATATATATATATATATATATATATATATATATATATATATATATATATATATATATATATATATATATATATATATATATATCCTCACGTCAGGAATAAGGCGACGGATGTCTGATGAACACACACCATGAAAGTAAGTCATCGATGATCATCTTTAGGAAATATTAACTAAAACACAGAAACTGATGACTGCCCCTGGCCGAAGAGTTTCGGGTCAATCCGGTACATAGAACCGGCAGTCGCGGGATTGTTGTCTATATTAATAATATATAATTGTGTTGGTGTGTCTTTGAGGAAAGGAAAGCGTGGAGACAACGCAATACTCTTCTTTTCGAAATCAGAAAATTAGGCAATAAGTTGATGAGCTATCTGTTATGAAATCTACAACGAACTGCAATACCTGAAGCTAGAAATTAGTGAACTACAATCCCGAAGCTAGCAAATAGTGAACTAAGAAGTAAATTAACTAACTCTAATTGTGATTTAGCTAATAATGTTAATCATATAAATGATCAGTATGTAACTGAAGAAGAAGAACTTTAATTTGATCGTGTAAAAGTAAAAAAAAAAATAAAAGCAAAGCAAAGCACACGAAAGACAATCTCAGAGTATTGAAGTCGAAAAACCAATACAACAAAGTAATATTAATAATACAATAATTGAAAATCCACAACTAATTGAACCACAACCACAAAAATTACCGGAAAAAAACCACCACTTCGCAACATAACATTCTCGGAAATAAAACAAATCTTAAATCCCCCAACATAATAAAATATAATATTGTTGCACGGCATAATAACATTTGGAGATTAATACTCTACTTATAAATGCTAACGATTATAGGAATTTGTCGGAGTTTCTTAATAACACAGAAACTTAACAGTATATTTATGAAAAAAAAGTTGAAAGACCACATAAAGTTATGGTCCGTGGAATACATCATTCGAGCACCAAACAATGAATTATTAAAGATCTGCAATGACAAGGTTTTCATTAATTAGATGCAGTAAATATGGTTAAAAAAGCACGAACAGAAAATGGTATAACTATAAAAAAATTTCCGCTATTTACGATAAAATCTTCAAATGAAGATGATATTAAAAGAATTTATTAAATTAAATTCGTCAATTATTCTTAAGTAAAAATAGAACCACAAAAATGTACTACAAACCTAAAAAGTACTATCAAAGGGAACCATACGGAAAACACAATAATAATGAATGCGCGAGTCAAATAATGGAATTACCAAGCGTATTAACTGCCAGAAAACCACCCGGCAAACTACAGAGGATTTGAAGTGGAAAAAGATTTGCAAAAAATATTTGAAGTGAAAGAAGATTTGCAAAAAATATGAAATAAATACGTATATATATATATATATATATATATATATATATATATATATATATATATATATATATATATATATATATATATATATATATATATATATATATATATATATATATATATATATATATATATATATATATATATATATATATATATATATATATATATATATATATATATATATATATATATATATATATATATATATATATAATATATATATATATATTATATATATATATATATATATATATATATATATATATATATATATATATATATATATATATATATATATATATATATATATATATATATATTATATATATATATATATATATATATAGTATATATATATATATATATATATATTATATATATATATATATATATATATATATATATATATATATTATATATATATATATATATTATATATATATAATATATATATATTGTGTTTTCCGTATGGTTCCCTTTGACAGTACTTGCAGACGAGCGTGATGACATTCATCGCTCCAACACTACTGACCCTAGAATTAGGCATCTAAACTCCGAGATCAGTAGGTTGGTCAACGAATATAAGCGGAACAAATGGCTAGACCACTTAAAGCAGTGCAACTTGAGTTCCGGAGTTGGTAAGTTGTGGACAACGGTCAAATCACTCTCTAACCCTGTAAGGAAGGATGATCGGACAGCTGTCACGTTTGGTGATAGAACAGTGACAGATCCGAAGCGGTGCGCGTGTTATTTTAACCGGCTTTTGTTGAGCACCCAGAGAGTGATAAGGCGAAAAGAAGAGTATTGCGTCGTATCCGCGATCTCCGAGTCGAAGAGGCACCACCACAATTTACCGTTGGCGAAGTTGCCCATGTCATCCGCAGCGCAAAGTCATCAAAGGTGCTGGGTCCGGACGGAATATCAATGCTGATGTTAAAGCACTTGGATACCCCGGGAGTAGAGTACATGACCAAAGTGCTCAATCTGTCGCTAGCCGCTCAAAAAGTTCCCGATGCCTGGAAAATGGGCAGAGTGGTCCCGCTACTGAAGCCAGACAAAGACGCAATAAAGGAGATTCGTACAGGCCGATCTCCTTGCTTTCTCCAGTAGCAAAGACGCTTGAAGCACTGCTCCTCCCCAGCCTGATCGAACACTTTCCTAGTGCTAATCATCAGCATGGATTCCGCAAGCAGCACAGCACAACAACTGCTTTACACGCCATCACCACACGTATACGTCGCGGCCTTAACCAGAACAAGCCTAACGACAGGACGGTCCTCGTGGCTCTTGACCTTACAAAAGCCTTCGACACGATCAATCATGCCACTCTGTTTGAGGCCATTGAAGAAACGTCCCTTCCGCCCGGTTTGAAACGTTGGGTCGTAAACTATATGTGTGGGCGCCAGTCATATGTAGAATTTAGAGACAGAAAGTCGAAGCCACGTAGAGTTAAACAAGGAGTTCCCCAGGGTGGAGTTTTATCCCCGGCTCTGTTTAACCTCTACCTCTCTAAAATTCCTGCACCACCAGACGGCGTTGAAATTGTGTCAGGACCTAAAGTTGATGACATTTGCGAGAAAATCAACTATTACCTCACTGACTTAGCACGTTTCTTCACTGCGAGGAATATGAAAATATCCGCCTCCAAATCATCAGCCACGCTGTTTACTGCTTGGACCGCAGAGGTGCGGTTGTCACTCAATGTGAAAGTCGATGACGTCAACATCCCGACCACCAACTACCCCAAAATCCTTGGGGTCACATTGGACATCCTTTTTAGATCCTCTGCACATGCTACAGCTATCTGCGATAAACTCAAAAGTAGGAACAAGGTCCTCAAGTCACTTGCGGCAGTACTTGGGGAGCCGACAAAGAAACCTTGTTAACCTCTTACAAAGCGATAGGTCGGTCTGTAGCAAACTACGCAGCACCTGTATGGTCGGCGAACGTAAGTACGACGCAGTGGAAGAAAATTCAGACTTGCCAGAATGCCGCCCTTAGAACATCAACAGGGTGTCTTCTTATGTCCTCTGAGGACCATCTACATGAGGAGATGAAGGTCCTTACCGTGCGCAGACACAATTTCCAGTTGTCTAAGCAATACCTGCTAGGGTGTTTTCGCAGCAGTCATCCTAACCACCATCTCTTGAACAGGATGCCTCCACCCAGGCAGATCAGGTACGATCTTCATGATCTAGAGAGAGAGGTCCAGCGGTATAAGAGAGAACCTTTAGATCATCGAAAGTATCAGGCAGGTTTGACCAACATGCTGTCGCAGCAGCATTATCCAGCTACCGTGTGAATGTAGTGCTAGGGGACCATCCCCCGAGGATTTCACCTGA